>CM060959.1:82423570-82668570 GCA_030765055.1 Mantis religiosa
TGCTGTTTGCTCTCAGAATCAAAATGATGTAGCCAGGTTTCATCAGCAGTGATTACGTTTGAAAGAAACTCTGGATCTTCCTCTAACATCCACTTTAACTGCGTTTGGGAATCAACACAATTGGAACCCATCACGTATTGCAACACACGTCTCATGTGTAATGTTTCTGTGACCAACGTGTGGGTGGCACCCAATGAAATGTTCAATATTTCAGAAAGCGATCTTAAGGTAATCCGTCGATCCTCTCTCACAATGGCAGCAGCAATGTTGATGTTTGCTTCAGTAAGAGCAGTAACTGGAGCACCGGGTCCAACTTCCTTTGGAATTGATTTTCTCCCCTCTTTGAACATTTTAAATCACCTTTGAGCTGTGCTGTAGGGAAGAACAGACTCTCCATAGGCCTCCTGTAACATTGTATAGGCCTCAACTGAAGATTTGTTGAGACGAAAGCAGAATTTCAAAGCCGTATATTGTTCCTCACGTATTACCTCCATTGCAGGGGTAGGCGATACTGAGCATGTCTGAACCTGCCTGGTTCTCACAGGCGGGAACCAGGAGTACCAACAATGAAACTACTACGGCATGTTTGTTTCACATTACGCTAACTGAATATAATAAGATTGAATTTTAGTGCGAAAAATTATGACTGTAAAAAAGTTATGATCATTCTTGATTGAACAGCCCTCGTATTTTTTTCTGTTAAGAGAAGTTCCTTCAGTGGACAGCTTTGTCTTCAGAAAAAGAATATCGAAATACAAAATATGTCTTTTTGCAATGTTCCATCGACCCTGATACCTGCTGCCCGTCTCCTTGATTTCTTGATGAAATCATTCCCTTGTTCATCTCTGAGGAATCCAAAATTATGAGGAAAATAATTCAGATGAGAGTACAAGAAGTGAAGCTTTAAACTCATAATTCTCCCTGAAGATCAAAGCTTCATATTTCTCATAATCTTTTGTATGGCAGATCTTTTATATTTTAAAGAAACTTACTCACTGCCTCTTTGAAAGTACAACACAGTTGCTGTTTTCTGTCATTAATGGTGAACAAAAATCTATCCTATCGAGGACCATTAAATATGCCCTATTTTATCTCAGACATCATAGAAAATTTACTACTCAGGTATTTGAAACATGAACCATTTTTGTCCGTTGCTTTCATTAACTGTTTCATAATAGAAATTAATTGTTCTTTCACACTAGCCGTGTGTAGGACGCACTATGAAAGGGTAGAGCCAGACTGAAAAATACACACGGCTAGTGTGAAAGAACAAACAATTTCCATTAATTGTATCTAATTGTGGTCCGAACTATGAAGCCCGGGCTTTAAAGTACTTACAGCATAGTAAGTCACCATTAACGTAGCTGTTTCATGTGTTTATGAGAAATCCTAGTGGTTTACCGGTAAAAACACGAGTCAGTAGGAGAATTTAATGTAATGTTGGCACGTTGGCTATAGTAGCTCAATGGTTTAGAGCGGCTGGATGGAGACCAGAAGATCCGTGGTTCAAATCCCGGCTACGGCATTGCATTTTTCAATCTGGCTCTACCCTTTTATGTTTCATAATGCATAATTTTATGTGCAAATGAGGCAATAACTTTTTGGATCAACTAGTTTGCTGGCGTTAAACCCTTTCTGTTTGATAATTCTCTCACTATCCAATGTTTAACCCTGGTCGCTTAGAAAGGGTAGGGAAACCCAGAAGGGGTGGTTTGTTTTTATGTATAAGGATGACACAGCCTAAGAATGCAAAATATGTTTCATTATTATTAATCTTTTGCTGCAAAAATGTGTACATATATGTATAGAGTCGAATATACAGGCGTTAATGACTTACACGAAATATTTTTTGAGCAAATGGAGATATCTTAAACAAGCAATTTGAGATAGGAGACTTGTGGTCCATTGATTCAAATGTTGAAATTTACGGCTATAAGTTGTAAAGTTCCAGTACGCCACTGATAATGATGACACCACTTGAGTACACAACACACGAAAATCAAGAGTTGTGTGGTAACACTCCTTCTGGCACAATGATTATGGCATTAGCTTTCAAGTGAAAGATAAACGAGTTCGAGTCTCCTTAAACTTTTTGTTGTTTTTGTTTTGTTGGCTTGTTTGTTTGGTTATTTTTTAATATTTTGTCTAAGTTTTTAATTCTTGTATAAATATATGCAGTTTACGTTTTAAATTAAGCTTGTACTGCAATTAATTAAAATTATTTCGAACAAAGATTGAATTCTGTTTAATACTTTCATATGGTGTACGTCTAAATGGAAAGTGGTTTAAATGGTGAACGAACTTATATAATTTAAAAAGGATTTGCAACTTTTTACATCAGGTTTATAGGAACTGCTCCAAATGGCGACCTGCGTTTTCAGTGCAAAGTTGACTGTCGTATTCCGTCCAAAATTCCTTTAGTGTGTCGAATAACTTCACATGTTGCTATTATTCGGGCAGCTAGTTAGAAATCATGCCTTTTCTCCTATTAGAATTTACAAACTAAGAAGACGTAGAAAAAAAGCTACAGGACAAGAACTGAACCAATGACCTTTGGAACTCCAATTTTCAGTGCTGCGAATTCGGTCACCAGAAACACCCGTAAAGTGACCTCTATGATGCAAGTAGGCAGTTAATGGCTGTTCGTATCACAATGTCAGGTGATTAGTTCGAGATTTGAGTGATTTTTGAGGCATTAGTTCTTAAGAACGCCAATAATGAGCTACTAAATATTGATATTTCTGTACTCGGGAAGCAGTTTTAAAGACATTCTAATCCAATAATTTCACCCACCTTGTTTAAATATCAACTTATCAGCATCTGATGCCAATTACATTTAACATAAGCAACTGCGTGCAACTGTTAAAATTTGTAATTACGTGGGTGGGGAGGTGATGGTGAAACGATTTGAAGATTACCTTGTAGGACGATCTCGTAGTCAAGTTCCTGATATTCCTTAGATACTCTGGTGCACAAGATCTCACCTCTGGGCGTGGTCACGAAGCAGAAGAAAATAATATTACCGTTGATGGATGACCAAATAATTCTTTTCTCAGAAAAAATAGTTTTAATTCTTGCAAAACTTTTCCAATCTGTGATACAAATTAAATAATACCCGCCTTGGTAGTGTAGATGGTAGCACGAGGTCCTGAGTTCGAATCTTGGTCAGGGTGATTACCTGAATAAGGTTTTTTCCGGGGTTTTACCATATCCTAAAATACGAATGTCGTGTAAGTCTAAGCTCTATGGACCCCGGACTCATTGGAGCATCATTTCATTCATTCCATTCATCGTCCGATATGACTTAAAAGTTAAAGGACGCAAATTAAAAAAAAAAAAAAAAAAAAAAAAAGAAACATAAAGAATATTAATGTTGTCATTTTACAAACAATGGTTGACGTATCAATTAGTTATTCTTCTATTGCGCACACGCTAGTCATGCATCCTGAATGCACAATCAAAATTGTTTCTGCACATTGTTTCTGGGAAAGACACTATAATCCGTCTTTGTTCTCCGAAAGTCATTTGCAGAAGCCCGCTTTGCGGGTTAAATTTTATGCTCTTTTTACTTACGTTGCTATCGCAACCAAATAACTCATCTCCTACTGGTCTACGTCACCTCATTACCTAATCTCGATTTTACAACTACCAATATCAAAAATTGTTACTCAATATCACATTGAAACGGCATCATCTCGTGACCCACTAGATTTCACACTTTTATTTCTTACTCATTTAACTTTTCTCTATCGATCCTTAAACCATTATACATATTTAAGCAATTTTACAACTCTCTGGGCCTAAATCAAAACAACTGTTACATGTGTTATGTTTAGCCGCAGACCATGCATTCTACGTCTACAATGTCTGAAATTATTTCGGTGTAGCTCATTAACACCCTGTATCAAAATATCAAATTTCATAGAAACAGTACGTTTTACGTAAAAGCTGTTATCATTTTCGAAACAGTGTGTTTGCTTCCATATAAGTAGCACATTTTCATCAAAACCAGAAAAGTGTCGTAAGACAATGTAATGCGTAGAGAAAATCATGTAAATATAACGCTTAGTATTTCTATTCATGAAGCAGTTTCTCTTACTGATAAAAGATTTCCTTTCCCACAGTTTTGCTCACCTCCGCCTGGTGGTAGCTAAAGTGTTCTTGAATATTAATGAAATCTTGTTAGGAAACACGATTTAGTCTAGACAGTAAGCATAAGGATAAAAATCAGGCTTTGGGACAAGCTGGCATGCTAACATGGCTGCAAGTTTTAATCTACATCAAGGACTTAACTTCGGTTGTAGTATTGGCGCGGACCGTTAACGAATTTCGAGCCGAGCCCCGATCACACTACCTGGGAACATTGTCTCACTTTGTGTAGCCACCGCTCCATATATTGAGTCGTTAACACATGGGATGTCTCTACCATCGATAACGGCTCCATGCTACATGGAAAGGTTTTAAAACTGCCGACCCAGCTCTTGGGGAGAGAGGAAAAAAAAGAAGGAACACCACTTGCAGACTAAGGGTGTCTTTTTTGTGTGTGTTGTAGATAAGTGTGCTGGCTGCTTCAGTACGCTTGCGCGTATGCATGCAAAGTGTATTAAACTGTAGTAACCCCAGAGCAATTGCTGACGCGGCTCAAATATAATTATGCATAGCTGTAGTAGCAATGTTAAAACTACAAATTATTGTTGATAAATACCTGAAAGAACATCTTATTCGAATGAACTAGGTAATTGATCTTTTTTATTTTAACTTACCTCCTCCAACGTTAAGTCATTTCGGATGATGAATTAATAAGGGTAAAATTTTTATATTTAAGTTTGATTTATGACTCACTATGTTTACACTCAGTCTTCACTTACTTGTTGTTGTATAATTGAAACGTTTTCAAGATCATTCGATCTCATCCTCAGCTGTTTGGTGACTAAATGAACCTCCCTCTTCTTCCACTACTACGGAGCTCCGATCACTCTGCCATCTGGTGTTAGGGGCACTAAGTTTTAATACTTCATTTAATGCCCGGATTTCAAAATTTATAACTTTATCACGGTTTTTGTTTATGAATATTTTTTCCCGGCATTAAATGAAGTATTAAAACTTAGTGCCCCTAACACCAGATTGCAGAGTGATCGGAGCTCCGTAGTAGTGGAAGAAGAGGGAGGTTCATTTAGTCACCAAACAGCTGAGGATGAGATCGAATGATCTTGAAAACGTTTCAATTATACAACAAGTAAGTGAAGACTGAGTGTAAATATAGTGACTCATAAATCAAACTTAAATATGAAGAATACTTCACTGTTAACAATGCTTCTGCTTTTAATATTTAAGGGTAAAATTAGTGAAAAAAACTTATCCAGGTAAGTCACCCTAACCGAGATTCGAACTCGGAACCTCTTGAAGTGAGACAGACACGTTACCAAGCAGCCCACCTCGATAGCGTAGATGGCAGTGTATATGCCTCACGTTCAAGAGATCCCGAGTTCGAATCTCTGTCAGGGTCAGTTATCTGGATAAGGTTTTCCCTTATCGGGTAATTCTAAGCTCTATGAACCCTGGACTCATTTGAAAATCGTTTAACCCATTTCATTCATCGTCCGATATGACAACGTTGTAGGACGTAAATTGAAAAAAAAAGGCTTTCGAGAGGTGCAATTACCTAATGTTGTACTACATTTATTAGGGATGTATCGATACCAGTGATTCTCGATACGGATACATAATATTTTCCACGATACCCGATACTTTGATACTCGATATGGTCATTTCTACTTCTAGTTTCAATACAAAATAGAATGTTGGGAGAACTGTGTAAAGTCAGTAAAATTAAATAGGTGTACATTTTTCTTTCTTTTTTACACTGTTCTGGTTGGTCGATTCACAACTACACAACTGAAATTCGACATCGAATGATACTTCAGAAAATTCGCTCGGTACTTTTTCGATACTTCGGTGGTGATTCTGAAATTTTTATTTTATTTTATCACAAAATATTATTGCCGCAA
The DNA here is from genome assembly GCA_030765055.1 of Mantis religiosa. NCBI lineage: Eukaryota > Metazoa > Arthropoda > Insecta > Mantodea > Mantidae > Mantis > Mantis religiosa. The sequence continues at coordinate 82,429,579 of CM060959.1, forward strand.
GTAAAACATTGCAAAGCCTGAGAAATTGCCAGGGATTTGGTACCTGCACAGTAACATTATGCAAGAAAATAATCAAATTCAGTGCGACATAACAGTAAATTTCAACTCTATTGAAGCATTGTTGTAGAGTATCACCACATTTATTTACTGTATGTTATACTTTTATTCACAAGTTTATAATTCTTTAGGTGTAAGATACATATTTGTCAGAACTACCATGAACATACGCCTTATAGGCGAAGTTTGAAAACCATTGCATTTATTTCAAGCTTTCCTTTGTCCTCTGTTCTGTATTTTCCAGTTAATATTGCACTATCATCCAGTTCTGAGATATGTTTAAGTATAAAGTCTGTAGCTCATCGGGAAGTTTTAAACTGACTGAAAAATTGCTCCGAACAAACGTAAGATATTTTATCAACATGGGTTAAAAGAATAGCCACTTTAAATGCCGGCAGAAGTGGAAACATTCGATGGCGGACGGTGTTATTGTGGCAACTGATGTAACAATTCGCTCCATCCATACTGATTCATAAGCAGAGCTTGATTATGCCCTCAAGCCGATTCACGACAGGGACTCTAACGGAAGTATGCCATGAATTTATATCATGAAAACAATGAAAACACTCCAGATGAACTTGAAGTACATAAATATGCAAGAGAATCGAACATCTTCCTCTACCAGGTAATTGAGTTTATGGTCTGTGTGCTTGAGACAGCAAAGACTGCGTGGGAAATAATTTGAATACGATGTCATACTTAGAACCTTCTGAGGTCAAAAGACAACACTTTCTACTGCCAACATGTATAGCAAGTACAGTGTTCTACTCAAACATTTAATTTAATCTGGAATTCAGCGGCTGGTTTACAAAACTATCGCTGCAATTTGAACTTTATAAAACGTTTTTAATAATCCACTTTCTCCTGTTTGTCTGTTCGTGCAAATTTTTCAATTGATTTTAAACTAACTACCGATGAGCTATTATGGGCTCTATAAAATGGTAAGGAAATGCTGCATTTTGCCTTTGAGGTATTGACCCCTATTTAACATTTCTTGTGTAGAAATCACTCGACTTTCTCTAGTCCTCAGCATTTATTTTCATAGCTAATCTGCATATTAGTCAAGTAAACGTTATGTACCTCCTTCAACTTCCGTAAACCATGATATCTGTCGTAATTCTTTCCCGTACAGTGCTTCTTCAACAGGGCATTCAAATTGCTTCAAAGCCAGGTGTATTATATCCCTTATTTAACACAGGATACCTAAAATGGTTGCTTATAAACTTAAGAGGAATCAAAATTCCCTATCCAGCATTAATTGATGTCCCATTTAAGATAATTTTGTGTTCAAGGAATGTAATGTGTAGTGTTTAACGCCCGCTTTTACTACATACGGCACCGCAGGCGGTGACACTGATGATACATGAGATGAAGATGGAGCACCGGTGGAATGAGATGGCGGGGGAAACCGGAAGTCCCGGAGAAAACCCGCCCAGTGCCGTGTTGTCCACCACAAATCTCACTTTGCGGTCGCCTGGGATCGAACCCGGGCCGCCTTGGTGAGAGCCAAGTGGTGTAACCACTGAGCCACGGCGCGGCCATTGTGTTCAAGGAAGTTCAACAATACCTTCACAATTGTCATTAAAAGCAAATATATGATTTTGTCTAATATTCTCACTAAATATTATTAAAAAATATGCTTCTTTATTTTATAAAGATAACTATCCTTATAGTTAAAGCCTGTTTCTTTAAAACTAATATGTGGCAAAAACTTCAGAAACAATTAACTTCAGAGATAGATATTCGGAAATTCGTGTAAAAATTAGTAGTACTCTACAAATTGATACTAAATATTTTAACTCCTCTTAAGAAGGGGCCGAAATATGACTTTAGAAGAGGAACTTTGGTCTAGACAGTAATCCTAGTATGGAAACGGAAATAAAACAAAATTATTAAAATGCCATAGGTACGTTTCAAAACTTAGCAAAGCAAGTAAATATACATACATCTAGCAGTGAATTCTTTTTATTTAAAATTAATTTTATATGATAGTGAAAAATATAGCTAGATAAACTAAAAGGAAAGGCATTAAGATATTATGTTGTAATAAAATAACGTTTGTAGTGGTTCTCGATCTATTTTGGGCCGAAGCCTAGAGTGGTCGCTGTCAGTGAAAGCTTTTACTTCAGAAATGTTTTTGAAAGAAAAAGTAATTTATTACAAAAATGGATAGCTTAACATCATCACATCTTGCATAACCTTAGGTAACTTCACGTAGTCATGATTTAGACAAAATGAATATGTAGACATATGAAGATGTTGAATTTAAAAATCCACAAAGACACATACGTAACAGAACATATCCCCTACAGATGAGTACTCCTTCTTAATAGTTAAGCTACCCACTTATAAACGGTAACTTGTGGTTCCTGTCCACCATAGTTATCTTTCGCTCCACTCTGCAACTTTGAAATCAAGTTCATCCATAATTTTTATTTCACATTACCATACCGAATTAAACGAGTTGTTTCTCTTTTGCTACTTCTTGTGGTAGACCAATCAATTAAGTACCTGTACCACAATTCTTTACACATGTCGATACCATTGCAATATCCACTCTTCAGTTCTATTTATGCTTATTCTAATAACATTCTCTATATACTGTACTAGAGACTATTTCTCTCAGATGACGTCATTCTATATTGATAGTGTTAAAGTCGACCAATCAGATTCATGAAATCATACACAACAGCGATTACTATTTTGTTATAGCTTCCTCAGACACGATAACAACACATTCCGCATGTTTACAAACAGACAAGGGATTATACATAGTTCGTCTGTAAAGTTTCCGACCTAATAAAGATGCAAGATATTTTACATATATATTTTAATTTTTCAACATAGTCTCCTTGTAATTCTACACACTTCTCCCAGCGATGCTTCCATATCTGTTACCCGTTCAAATAGTCCTCGGCGTTTTTCTCTGCAAAATAATTGTTCACGAAGGTGACTTCCTCTTCACTTGACGAAAATCTCTGTCCTCCGAGTGCAATTTTCAGATGAGGGAACAAAAAGAAGTCAGTTGCGGCTAGATCTGGCGAGTAAGGCGGATGGTCAAGCAGTCCAAACCATAATTCGAGGATTTTCGCCTTTGCAACCACTGAGGTGTGAGACGGTGAAACAGGATTTTCTTTTTCTGCAAATGTGGTTGTTTTTCCGCGAGTTCTGCCTTCAGCTTGTCAAGTAATGATGTGCAGTACGCTCCTGTAGTATTTTTTTTTCTTTTTGAAGATAATAGATTAAAATAACTCCATGACTATCCCCCCCCCAAAAAAAAACAGGTTCCATCACTTTCCCAGCCGAAAAAAAACAGTTATTGCTTATTTTGGAGCAGGTTCCCCCATTGCAGACTGTATTTTTGTTTCGGACGTATAATGGTGTATCCAAGTTTCATCTTCAGTAATTAATCGGCACCAAAACTCGGATTTATTGCGCCTAAACTGCGCCAACAGAGCGTTGGAAATGTTCATTCGAACAGGATTTTGGTCTAACGTGGCACCAAACGCGCGGACAGCTTTCTCATGTCTAAATGTTGATTTAATATGTGACAAACACGTTCTTTTGACATTTTCATAGCCTCTACTATCTCTTTCACTTTAATTCGGCGGTCATCTAGCACCATTTGGTGAACTTTTGTGATGCTTTCATAGGTAGTTGCAGATTTAGGACGTCCCGAACGTTCATCGTCTCTCAGCTCTTACGGCATTGTTTAAATTCGGCTGCCCGAAATTTCACTGTGGCAAATGATGGTGCAGAGTCCCCATAAGCAGAATCCAACTGATCTTTGATTTGCGTAGGCGTGTTGCTTTTCAAAAACAAATATTTAATGACAGCTCGATACTTGATTTTTCCATTTTCATAAAAAAAAAAACTCACTACAACTCACTCAAACAACTGTTATATAACAGCTGAGAGTCCAAAATAGCTGAAATTTTGGTGAGTAACTGTCAACAGATGGACAAAGAAATTTACTAGCTTTTATTTACGAGTGCTGCCATCTTCATGTTGAGGTCAGAAATTTTTCAGACCATCCTCGTACAACTTAATGATCGTCGACTGTTAGCGCGACTTTCAAATGTCAAAATGGCTGAAAGGTTTGTATGCTGTGACTTGTGAGGTTAAGTTACATTCATGTGCTAAAGCAGGCCTATGTGATTTAGGGAATCAAATAACTTGTTTTATTGACTTGATTTTTTTTTTAAATTTTTTTAATTTTTATTTTTCATGAAATAGTCTGTACAAATGCAACTCTAAATAAACTCCCTCGCCACTTCGTCGATCGTGAACTTATCGGTGATTTCAAAACCGTTCGTGACATTGACTATGGTAATCTCAAACTTCTACATAAGTTCCTTTTAGTAATCTCCAACATTTTACCCATATATTCTGAATCATTGTTTTCAAGATACGTTTTCTGATTGCTGTAATTTCTCTATATAATTTGACACCATTGACTCTTCTAATGTTGATATACTTTTCACTAATTGTTATGTCAGTTGTAAGTAAATTGTCTCTCTTCCCTGCAACAACCATATATTCTATCTTCATAAAGACTAGGTTTCAATCCATGTGAACTATACCAGGGAGTGTCGTAAATTTAATTATCACCCGGTAGTTTTTATGCTAGAGTGATGAAAATTTTTCAATGTTATCATTAATCGCTCGGGACATAATGTTGGTAGTTTCAGTGACTTGAGGGTTTTTTTTTATATACACTGAGTGCCAGAAGTGACTGAGGTATAAGATGGAGAAAATTGAGGCTGGTAGTGTGATCAAATTCCTGCCTTTGAAGGGCAAAACTGCTCGAGAAATCCATGATGAGACGACGGCTGTTTATGGAAATGATTGCCCATCGTATGACACTATTGTAAGGTGGAAAAGGAATTTTCAAACTGGTCACATGTCCCTGATAGATGAGCCAAGATCTGGTAGATCGTCAATCACACGATACTGTCACAGTGAAGAAATTGGAGTGTTTATTACTGGAAGACACACAAGCAACCATCCAAATAATCATAAATGAGACACGTCTTAGTTATGGTAATGCGTGGAAAATTATTCATGACGAATTGTACATGTCTAAGGTGTCTGCACCGTGGGTTCTACGTTTGCTAGCCCCTTTCCAAAAGCAAACACGGCGTGACCTTTAAAGACAAATGTTGATGCTGTTGGATCAGAATGAAGATTTTTTGATCGTCTGATAACCATGGATGAATGCTGGATTTATCAGTATGATCCAGAGACAGAAACTATGAGCATTGAATGGAAACATGGTGATTCCCCCCTTCCAAAAAGACAAAGGTGCAAAAGTCAGCTGGGAAGGTCATGCTTTCAGTTTTATGGGACTGTCGGGGAGTCATCCTTACAGATCATCTTTCCAAGGGTCAAACCATCACTGACAGATATTACTGCAATTTTATGGACAAGTTACAAGCAGCTCTGATTAAGAAATGCCGTGGTGTGCTCTCCAAAAGATTTCGGGTTCTGGCTGACAATACACTAGCTCATTCATCTCAAGTTGCAGTTGACAAAACAAGGGAATGTGGCTTTGAAACTTTACAGCATCCGCCTTATTCGCCCGATCTCGCACCAAATGACTTTCTTGTTCCCCGAAATGAAGAATCCGTTGCGTGGTCGCCGATTTGACAACACAAATGACGTCATTATTGAAGTGGAAGAGTGGTTTAAAGAGAATTCTGCAGACTTCTACAATCAAGGTATTCGTAAGGTCACGAAACGCTGGGAAAAATGTGTAAATCTGGATGGTGACTACGTAGAGAAGAACTAACAAGCACATATCAACACAAACTCTCTATCACATTTTTAAAAGACGATAGTTAAAACTTTACGACACCCCCTCGTATTCCTGTATAAGTTTTTGAAACTCAATATTATAAACCTGCTCGAGTTAGCACATACTTGACGGGTGCTTAGAATTTAAGTAAATTACGGCAACTTATGCTTCTTGAAACAGTTATTTTAAACTCTAAAGTAATAAATACTTCAGAAATTTTCAGATACATATTCGGCAATTACAGTTCCTAGTACTGTGATTCAAAAAACGTTTAAATCTACAGATTTAAATAGTTGCCACCTTGCTTGAAATATCTCAGTAACTTTAATACCTTTTGCAGGGTGAAATTCTAGTACGGCAGGGCTCTAATATGATCCTGCCAATCGACAGCGTGTTAAAAAACAGAATAGTTTTAATTTAAGGGAAGAAGTCACCTTCTATCTCCGTCATGTTAAATTTGACATTTTCAATGTACCTTTTCTGAAGAAATGATTTTTTATCACTTAACTTACACTATTGGGCAATAAAACGACAGTTTGTGAGTTTACAGCATTAAAAATGTAGCTGTAATAACTTTTTTAATAATAATACTTTTATGCTGCACTTGAAAAGAAAAAAAATATCAGTTTCCTTGATAATAACATCTAAGTGTTGAAAAAATGTCCGTTTATATGTGTCAGGGAAACAATCTATGAAAATTTCATTGCTCTAGGTAAAGCAGTTTCAAAGAAAAGGCCCGGGAAAATGAGTGTAAAGTTTTACAGTACTCAAAGTCTGTTGAAACATTGCTGCCCAATACTCAGTGTTGTCATGATCTTCTCTACTCCTCTTGTTGTTATTTCTTATGTGTAGCACTTTTATAGATGTCATCTGCCTCCATATCAGCCTTGTTAACATGATATTGGTCCATTTCTTTAAAAAAGAATTTAGAGCTAGAAGTACTTTTGTTTGTACAATCATGTGGAGTTGAATCCCCTAACCTAACACTTTGATCATCACTATGTGTTGTACAGTTTTCATGATTTTTATTCACCTTTTTCTTCCTACCAGGCCCTCCAGACCTTTTCCTGAATACTTTAGCAGAAGAGCCAGTCATTTTTCTCATTAAATAACAAATAACCATATGGTGCCAGAAAAAGACAAGTGAAAGAGCAAGAATAAGGAGGTTTTCCAATATCTGAAGGTGTAAAATGCAGAAGAAAATATCCCTGAACATAAAATATCAGAGAAAGTTCTAAGAGGAGCCAGAGAGTGAAAAGGGGGCTTGACCTACTCTGCAGCATGTGATTTAAACCCACTTTTATGCCCTTTAAATAAGTTTCTGGTGCAAAAAGAATTTTTATTTATATAAAACACACTTCAAACTATGAAAATAAGCAAAAGAACAAAAAATTATATTTTCACCACTTTTAAGGTATGTTCTGCCCTTAACTGCGAGCCTACCCAGAGGATATAGCAGATGAAAAGAAAGTCTCACCTATCCCAGTTTATCGTCTTCTATTGAAAAGAATTCAGAACAAATGAAAACGTTTTGTGTTGTCTATGTTTTGCAAATGCCACCAATGCAGCAGTCCTGAGATTCACAGAACTTTCACAGCAGATAATAACAAGGGAATAATAATTGACAGAAGATTATATTTTAAGATAAACATGGAGGAGACTTATTGTCGCTTGTATCCGGCATTATTTTCTGCCTCATTCACAGGAAAATTATTCGATGTCATGTCAGCTATTAGAAAACATGGACTGAGTAGCGCCAGGAAATTGCCCCCGCCAGACCGGAACTGCACTTTTTTCTGGTTAATTTCCCTCTTTGAGAAATTTTACTGCTGTGTGTGTGTGTCAAGTTTTGATCACTCGGTTTAATGAGCGCTCGTGTAATGAAATTCATCGCTTAAATTGTTTTTGCTACTGGTGTTCATATTAATTAAGATCCATATCTTTCTGGTGCATAATAAGCTAAAATATAAAAAAGATGCTAGGTTTTACTTTTTTTACTACTTACATATAGCAAGGAGGGAAATTATCTTACATTCAAAAGCTTGAAAATAAGATTTAACTGTAAATACACGTTTTGAGGCTCCCTGTTTTAAAAAAAAAGCATTACCTCGTACAGAGGGGAAGGTAAGTAGAAAATGCATTGTGTTCTCCCCAGAAGATTCATACAGAAAAAAATATGTCTGTGCAGCATAACTCAAACACTTAAACTCTAATGGATATGAAGCTTTATATTTAAGTTTATATCTTCCAAAAAATGTAATCCGAACACCTTTTCAAGAAAATTTTCTCTTTCCCACCTCTGTAGCATAGGTGTCTACCTCACCTTCAAGAGGTCCCGAGTTCAATCTCGGTCACGCTAAGTTATCTGGATAAGGTTTTACCCGTTTCTTTTCCACATACTGAAAGACGAATGTCAAGTAATTCTGAGCTCTATGGACCCTGGGCTCATTTGAGTTTCCTTTTACACATTTTCATTTATGAAAATGAATATTCATAACAAAAGCGTATTCGATTTCTTCTGGAGTGAGAAATATTATTCCAAAATATGGATACCATATGGGTACCATTGACCAGTTTACTGTTATCTCAAAACCGTAAATGTACCCAAATTTTGAATCTTCTCTCACAGTGCAAATGAAAACCTGCAAACAATAGTCAATGCTATGGCCATATTTTATTCCCTGCTTTCAAACCATAAATGTACCCAAATTTTGAATCTTCTGCCACAGTGCCAATGAAACCTACAAACAATGCTGTAGTCATATTTTATTCCCTGCTTTCAAACCGTAAATGTACCCAAACTTTGAATCTTCTGCCACAGTGCAAATGAAACCTACAAACAATAGTCAATGCTGTAGCCATTTTTTTTAATTTACGTCCTCCAACATTTAGTCATATCGGACTATGAATGAAATGGGTGAAATGATACTCAATGCGTCCGGGGTCCATGGAGCTTAGAGTTACCCGACATTCGTCTTTCAGGATAAGGAAAAAACCCGGAAAAACCTTATCCAGGTAACTCACCCTGACCGAGATTCGAACTCGGGACCTCTTGAACGTGAGGCAGACATGCTACCATCTACGTTACCGAGGTGGGCAGCCATATTTTATTCACTGCTTTGTGAATGAATACTTCGAATCTGATGCGATATGTGAAAGTTGAAATTTGCATTTCAATTATTAGAAATACTGATTTATTCTGGTAAAACATTCTGAAAAAGAAGATTCTTTATTTTGTGTTGAAGTTACAATTTAATTTAGATTTGTTTATATTTTGTGGCCGTTAATTCCCTTTTCTTGCTCTGTTCTGACGATTAGTGCTGACGACTAGTTCACAAGTTGTGCTCTGGGATCGATGTTATTTGTGAAATAACAATTAATATATTTTTGAAGATTGAAATTTATTTTAAAAACATAATAAAACACAATAAACATGTTTAAGATACAATTATATATAAATTTTTCACAGGAATTCTTCTCCGTCAATGACCTTTTTTCCTTTCTCGTTGCGGAAGTTCTTTCCATTTCCATGGTTACTGATTTTTCACGATCACTTTCCACAGCATTCATATAATCTATTGAACTTCCTTGACTGTGTGTCTCTTTTGTTTCCTCGCTTATTACATTTATATTTTATAAAACATCTATTCTACCATTTAAAATTGTCAAACAGCTCTTGCTGGGGCTATATTTAAATAACTTCCTATTCGTATAGATGATTGGTGCTTTACATGGAATTTTGGAATTATTTACGTATTAGTATGAAGACTTTCAAACTAAGAATTGTTATCATTCAAGTGTAATTATGGCAGACGCAAAATTTAATGACGTTTGGCAGAAGGAGTTGGTCAACACAACTTGGCATGCACGCCAAGTTTATGTTTACTTGACAGCTACAGTAATACCCTATAAAGTACCTATATTTTCATTTCGTCTTGTTCCTGCATATAGCTTCTCCCTGCCCTTTCACATATGGCAATGTAGCGCTTTGCTGCTAGTAGCCAAGCTTCAGCCGCCATTAAATTTTGCATCTACCATAATTCAATTGTTCACACCAGTCGATATTACAGTTCTAGTATCGATATGATTAATGTAGCTAACATATTATATGGAACTTTCAAAGTCGCCTCGGTAGCGTGGTGGTAGCCTGTCTGCCTGACGTTCAAGAGGTCCCGAGTTCGAATCTCGGTCAGGGTGAGTTACCTGGATAAGGTTTCTTTCGGTTTTTTTCCTTATCCTAAAGAAGAATGTCGGGTAACTCTAAGCTCCATGGGCCCTGGGCTCATTTGAGCATTCTATTCCATTTATCGTCCGATATGACTTAAAAAGTTAAAGCACGTAAATTAAACAAAAAATAGAAAGAAGGTACCGAGCGTATTTCTGAAGTAATGTTCGATGTCGATACCATGCAAGTATCGTGAGTATCGATGTATCGCAAGTACCGAGGAGCCATTCCTAATGAATACGAAAGCTTACCTGCACAACAGATTTGTTTACGTCGAAGCAGCTGGCGCTCAAATGTAGGTAGCAATAACAGTAACTTGAGGTAGTATTGGTATTCAGTACAAGAGCGAAATTGTTTTTAATGTTGGTAATATTTTAGGGGCCCGCACACAAACCGGTTGATAAATGGCGCCTGGACCACGTGTCCTTGAAGGTCCTTTCCCACCCACTGGTTGGTGACGTTGATTTAGGAAAGGAAGATCATGATGGTGTTATAACCTGTGACAAAGCTGGGCGAAGATTTGTTGCGGTCCTCCTCAACACTTTGTAGCCCCCCCCCCCTTCTTTCTAGATGGGTACCATGTAACGTCTCAACCTTATCTCAAGTCAGCCGTGTGTGTCTAGCATTCTCTCAGCTTCTGGCTCGTGACAGCTCAAGTAGTAGCCAACCATGGACATTTCAATCAACCAAGTACTTACTGTTACTCTAACGTGACCTGACATGTTCACACGACTTCCATACCTTATAGGAATTATTGACAGTAATGGTTATTTATGGCACTTTCGAGGTAAGTTGATGTTTATTAGAGAGTGAAAACATTTAACACCCGAGGCGTTAGCGCTGAGATGTTATCTAAGAAATAATCGACCTGAATTGTAAAGTATAAAAATATTAAAATTTGTTTTACAGAATATACAGAAACAGTGTTTATATTATGTAGCTGTAACATGATGTTGGAGGCTTTGAATAGCGAAGAACCGTAACTATGGCGATGCAAAAATAACAAATGGTAAACTGTATGATACTTTTGACATTTGATATTTACTTGTACACTTTCAATTACATTTTCACTACAATAACTTTAATATCATACATGCACTTATTATACCTCTTGTACAAATACATGAAATTGCTGATCTAAGATTTACTTGCTTATTCAGGTCCCCTGGCCATAAGCCTTTGGTTTTCCTGAGCAGCTTGTTGTCATTTCTTCTTGACCTTCGCTTCTTTTACCCTAATCCACTTTTCTCTTATCCTATATAAGAATTCTCCTATACATCTATTTTTCTTTTCACCCATCTCCGTTAGCATGCGTAATGCCACTACATCTTTGCTCATACTGTTCCATTTCTTATCCCATAGTTTTCTCCTGCAATTTGTTAACTCCTTACATTCTATTAGGTAATGAACAGTGCTTTCTTCATCTCCACAGCATTCACATACCCCTACCTCATTACTTCTCAACCCTTTTAGATATATTATTCCTACTCTCATCCATGCTATGCCTTCTCTACCAGTTTTGTCACATTGATCTATATATTTTTCCCTACCCCATTCTGTCTTTAATTGCTTATAAAATTTCAAAGATTTCTTTTCTTCTTTACTTTCCCATATCTCCTACCTATCTATGCCTTGTACTCTGTTTATCACTTCCCTCCAAAAACCGCTATGATTTGGCTTCTCTGCTCTTCATAAATCTCCCACACCTATCTTCAATGCCATTCTTTCCAATTCCACTCCACATATCCATTTCGCTTAGACATAGCTCTTACTGCATCCCTTTATACTAATCCCCCCTATGCATGCTGCACGTACTAACCTCGAGCGTCAGTCAGGGCTCTGTCATGGCTGGCACCCGTAAAGCCAACCGACACGCTAGCATCGTCCCCATGCTAGCAAGAGTAGAATTAACCGATACTAACCTGGGTGCTTTAGCGTAACCCGAAAATAACACACGAATCCCCCACATGCACCCTTCCCATAGCTGCATGTTACGTTACTAACCGCATGTGCATGGGGAGACGTTGTAGCCTCCAAGCGGACGATCGTCGGCGGCGGGTGTGGGGCCGCCCCTACAAAATTAAAAAAAAAAAAGAAAGAAAATGTGCAATTCCGACCACCAACTAGTTGTGTTCTTAATGTTTTTCTGTTGCTTCATGCACAGATTCAATAATTCCCCTTTCTGCCGTTTAATACACTTATACCAGAATTTCAGTATTCTCTCTATTATTATTATTCCCCTCCTTTTTGTATTACCCAACTCTAGTAATGCCACGACCGCTTCATACATTCTTTATAACCATCTAACTGACATCTCCAGTTTACGTTTATGTTTACATATTCTTACCCCTGACATTGCCGCCCTTCCGTTAGCTATGATTGAGGTGGCAGTTCAAAAAGTGTTGCGAATATTTCTGAGAAAGTGATTTTAGCATGTAATAAAATATATTTCTGTACATTGTAGATGTCGTATGTTTGTTTATTGTTTTTCAGATACTTAAAGAAAAATTGAATATCGAACTAAGCCATCTACGAGGTATCGATAGTCAAAGAGATTATAATATAATGTCTTTGACACTATATCAGAGTAGACGTTCCAGAATAATGTGTTTTTGTCTTTCATTTTAACTTTATTTTTCTGCTTGACCTGCTATATTGACTCTGGTAGACATAATTCGACTCTTTACAGAGATTATTCATGTCTAACAATAAAATGCCTACTTTTCAGTAACAAAAGTATTGCGTAATAATGTGTATTTTTTCTTATGGTGGCGGATGAATAATTTTATCCAACACTTACTTTAATAATAGAAATTAACGTCTAAACAATTAAGGCTGAATAAAATTTTACTTTAACCACTGTATAAATAAAATACAATCACTAGGCTTACATTTCAAGTATAATATTTATTATAAAACACTCTTGTCTTCCTCCAAAACTTTGTCTGATATAGGTACCTCCCCTTGTTTCAATAAGGTTGTATCAAACATTATTTTTCTTAATTAGTATAAAACAATTGCAGTAAGTTGTTATATCAACAATTAAAACAAAGGACTAGCGAACATCGATTCCTCATATTAGGTATTAGCAAACGACACACATCCTTGGTTTAAATATCCCTATATTCCAGAAAATAAAATTAAAAATAATTTTCCTATTTTATTATAGTTTAATTAAAAAGTAGTAAACCTTTTTAATGATTAGGGTAAGTGTTAAACTCAAGACTTATTTATACACTCGCAGAAATTAACAAACCTTTCAGGGATAAAATAGGTCTTGATTCATATTAATAATTACAGTAACCAATTTCCAAATATTGATAGAATAGATGGCCACAGATCATAGAGACGCCTGGAAGTTCCTAACAGGTGTTGAAAGTTGTTCATCCTGACTCCGAAGGTCTCGATAAACATCATCTGTCCTGCACTGCCGTACACAATTTGTCTGGAAGTGCAGCTTAAAGATAAGAAGGGAATTGAATGAAGTGGAAATCATAGCATGAAAGCAAGTACGCCATATTTTGAGTATGAAGTGTAATTTCTGCTTCGCGATGCTGCGCCAACTAGAAACTACTGTATGAATGTCCAGTGTATTCCTAAGATAACACGCGGTTCTGCAACTGAGGCAAGTACGACGCTAATCCGTCTTGTCCTACCAACGATCAGACCAGAAGTCTAATTATGCTCAGGATACGATATTGAGCTTTAAATTGTCCTAATAACCTCCTCTTTGGTAATGACTTTAAGACCCACAGTACTAGCCTCATTTCTACTTTCCTCACATTTGCTGTATTACAGCTCAGAATCCATCTAAAATTTCTAAGAAATCCTATCTCACACTCCAAGAATCCCAAGCTAGCCTATGATACCTAATCTGACAACCTTGGATAGCAACCTCTCCTTTTCTATGGCGTAACCGTTCGAACTAATTCCCGAATTTGCGTGAAAACCAGCCGTCGCTAATTACACTCCCCTCCCCCCAAAGCAACACCCACTATTACAAAAATAATTAAAATTAAACCTACTAGTATTAATATAAATACATCAATGATATTGAAGTTATGAATAATCAGATTTCACAGATGTAGAATTTGATTCTTATATAATCCGTTTGCGATACATGTGGGTGATTGTTAGCGAAAAAATAAGTGCTGATTTTGAAAATTGTCACAGAAATCGCCTATTACGTCAGGTTAAAACATGTGAAGATATTTGGATTATCACATATCAGGTTTGAGATAAGACATAATTTATTATCGTGATACAATTATATATGGTACGTATAGTACTGTATATAATTGTGAATTAAGATTAATTCAAAATGTTGTTTTACATATATGCAAATATATTTAAGGGACATGCCTTCAACTGTGCTTAAAAGTGCTTGGTAGCTTGTACTACTTGCTTCTTGTACTACTGTCTGCTTTCTCTCACAAGAAACCAACAATAATTTCCCATCATTACGGGGTCCTTGCTACCTTGGTACCTCTTCTCCATGACGGAAATGCCATGATAAAACCGTTGCTTTTGTTTATCACTAACATCCCCAATATTTTCCGGAAAAAAGACTAAATGTGAATGGAGGAAATGGATTTTAAAAAATATTCTACAACCCATGTCTTTGCAGAATTTCGTCAATTAATTTGAGATCAAAGTTTTACAGTGTTTTTCCCTCTGTGTTTCCAAGAAAACAACAGACAGCTCTTGTAAATTATCGGCAAGCTTCTAATTCCACCCTTTGTAACGTGTTTTCAAACATTTCGTCCTCCGTGAGTTTTCGGATTTGATGTCCAACAAAAATTCCTTCTTTAATTTTACGTAAGTGAAATGTGTAAACTTGCCTTACAAATATGCAAATCCACTACCATCCTTGTTGAGTGCCTTAACAAAATTCATCCGCCCAAATTTTATATGCAAGGGAGGGACAAGAATCTTATTAGGCTGAATCAGTGTTGTTTGTTTTACATTTCTCTCCCCTGGGACCATTCCTGCTGCTTGCCTTACTGTTGTACCAAATAATGTTTTAGCATATCCCAGCTGTCCCTCCCCCCCCCCCCAAATAACAATATTTTCTGAATCCCTCCTTGCAATCCAAGCAGCAAACCAACTACTTTAAGGTCACCATATATTTTCCAATAATTAATCTCATATTTTAAAGCACGTACAATCTCTGCCATACGTTCCTAACTTTCTTTAAGATTTGCAGAATGGAAAAACTGGAACAGGTGAAAGTTCATTACCATTATGAAGTAACACAGCCTTTAAGCTGAACTTTGACGACTCTATAAACAATCACCTGTCATCTGGATTATCCTTAATCCTAACTCATTCATTAAACCATTTATGTCTTTATATATTCACGAAATGTTCATATTTAATTTTATTATCTATACCTTACAATTTATTCAATTGATCCGTAATTTCTGTATGAAATGAAGAGGAAAATCCCCATAGTGTGCGACTGGCGAAGATCGAACCCTCAGCCCCATAAAAGCTTTACCAAGCACGTTGTGTTATGAAACTTCCTTTTTCTCCATTTCTTGTACAAACTCATGCACCACCCACGCTATATCTGAGCCAGATCTGATACCGAACTGCCATAACATGAATTATAGCTATTCAAAGCAATAACAATGCTATCAGTCGACCTTCACTTTCTTCACATTGCAACACGATGAGCATAAAAGATCATAAGACGATATAAAAGAAAATAAAAATAAAATCCAGAAAACTTGTTCAGAGTTCTTCTTTATCTGATTCTTACGCAGATGGTTTGAGTGTACTGCAGTTTTTTTATTTCCCATTCTTTTTGCAAGACCTTGTCAGACACGCTGAGTTATTTACTGCGATTTTAGATGCATGTAAGTTATCGTGAAAAGAACATTTGTAAAGGTGCAACCTTCAGGGTCGAATGTGAAGTTTGTGGGTTGTTCTCAAGGTAAATGTGTTGGAACAAGTAAGAAAAGTGATGGATTTTACAAGTTTAATGAAGTCTTCCATGGGATAACGTGTGTGATTCGAGATATCCCAGGTAGACTTTTCCTATCATCACTATATTTTAATTTTCTTCTTCTTCAAAGCTGTAACAATTGTTTTAGTTTAGGCCCCGAGAATTTAAAATATTTAAATATGTTTAATAATAGTTTAAAGATCGGTATGGAAAATTTAATATGCATAAGAAATGAAAGTGTGAAATTCAGTGCATCATGGTATGATGCAATGTGTATATGATATGATGAACTGTGTTAGTATTGCTCACTTTTTTCTCGGGCAGCCAGCCAGGTGAAAAGATGATTAGATATCAACGTTTCGGGAGTGTGCATCTCTCCCATCATCAGGATATTTATAAAATGATATAACCACAAATGAAACACTGGATATAACACAACCATAAGCAAAGACAAAACGCTAGTTCAAAACGCTATCAAAATTCGCATTACTGAAGTATTTGAAGTTTGCAGAGGTGGGTTTTTGCAGCTGCGCCCCATACCTGACAGGCATAGGTGAAGGTGAGTCTTATTACTTGTTTGTATAGAAGGAGCTTATTCCTCAGAGCCATAGGTGACTTTGCTGTGTGGATAGAGCCTCGCCATACGCTTGGGTACTCTGGAAGCTAGTGATGTAATATGTGCCTTCCAGGTAAGACGCATATCAAGTAGCACTCCAACATATTGTGCTTCTATTCTCCATTGTACTTCTGATCCAGCTAAGCGCTGTTCAGGTACATCCCTCAAGTGGCGACGAGTAAATGTGACTGTCTGGGACTTGTTGGCATTAACCTTAAGAATTATAAATCCGTCATAATTCCAGTAAGGGACAGAGGCCCGGAATGGCAAATGGTCGAAGGCTCATTCTCGGAGAAGGATGACTCTTCCACGACACCTCTGTGTACCTGACAACCTGGAAATTTATATAGCTAACCTCGCTCATGTTTGAAAACCTGCAGTATTTTTAGGAAACGAAAGTTATTCATAATCGCTATTAACTTTTAGGTTTATTTAACTAGCCACAAAAAACAAATAAAACAATACACAGAACGACAAAACAGTCGATTATCATGGTGTAGTGCAAGGCCAACTGAACTTCCTTTGCCAACATTAATTCTTCTTTTTTCTAAAGTTGTAAGTGTATTGTATTTATTTTTATTTCATCCTTTGGAACATAATACATATGTTATAGGACACGTCAGTTCAAGATACAAAGATAAATATAAAAAGTTATATAAGACTAAAAACTGTAACAGATACAGGATCCAACAAAGTCTAAAGTAGAAAAAGCAAATAAATATTGTCAATAGATATTAGAAACTAATTTACATAGTCATTTACAGCATTAGAAACTAATTCTACACATGATCCCTTAACCAGCTTAATGAATTTATCACTTTCAAGTATAATTAAAGTGTGAATGGAGTTTCTATTGCATCACTGCCTTATATTTTTATATGATCTTATGCATTAAAAAGCGTTTACTATGAACATTTTGCTATAAAGAGGTCTATTTAATGTTACTCCATTTCACCTGCATTCCCATTTGGAATTTAAGGCCGAACTCTACGGAATATACTTCCAGTTGTGGTAATTGATGAAATCAAGCCAAGTGAAAGATCCCAAAAGCTTTAGTTATAAATATTTTTTGTCTGAAAAATTTAATGACATGTTTTCGGAAGTACATGGCTTTTAAGGGTCGTCTAGCACAGTTTGTGTAACAGGTTAAGAAAACTATAAAACTAAAAACTAAAAAATCACAATAGAATAAGGAATTGATGCTATACATGCAGAAGATGGACAAAACCGGGCTTATCAAAATAATGTATCAATATTAACCGTACAGAATCACAGATTTTGGAAGACAAATGAGAAGATGAATAGAGACAGGAAATATCTTCTAATCCACGAAGAAATAATGAATACTTTTAGTAATTTTATATCGCAGCTTGTTTTTGCAAAAGCGTGGTTTTGTACAAAATGGTTAAAATGAAGAGCCTTATACACATAAATTAAAATTTCACGAACATACAATTTATGCACTGAAAGGAAATTTAATCTTGACAGCAAATTGTACACGATAATTAACAAAACTGATTTCTTGATACTTTCCTTTATATTCCTTCGCAATCCTGCTGACGCATTTTGTTTGCTGTTCACAAACTCTTAACGTCGTTCTGAAAATGTAAATAGTATCGATGCTTAAAGGCAGATGAGGATTCTGTGTAATAAGTATAGAGTTCTTCAGATTTCTGATTCGTTACATTTAATAATAACGTCGACCTCACAATATCTCTGGGATTCCGCTTCCCCTACTTTTCAAGAGGAACGAATTGCAGTGTCTTCAAGCCGCTCTTCATTTTACTGGCTGCTGGAGTCATCAGCAATGAATGTAGCGGTACTGAATTATTGAAAAGGATGTCATATTTTCAATATATCAAGTACACAGCACGTGCAAGCAGATACGACGTTATTGTTAAAAAAATTTACCCGTGTATTTCTTTGTATAGCATGTTCTGGAAAAATACCGTACAATGCAAAGCCGCATACGGAGTGTTAAACTTAGGATGGATTCGCAGTAAGGTGGTGATTATGGTTATTAGTAGGGATGGATCCTCGATACTTGCATTGTATTGACATCGAACGATACTTCTAAAAATTCGCTCGGTAATTTTTCGATACTTCGGTGGTGATTCTGCTATTTTTATTTTATTTTAAAATCACAAAATATTATTGCCACAAATAAAACACTGCAAAGCCCAAGAAACTGTTAGGAATGTGCTACCTGCACAGTAAAGTTATGCCAGAAAATAATCAAATTCACTGCCAGTTACCAGTTCCCAAGAAAAAATCACTGTATATCTTATCGACGATTTGTTACCTCTTTCTAGTGCACTGGATTACTGGAAAATATATTCAAAATTTCCACAACTGAAAAAAATTCTGTATTCCTTCTACAACAGTTTTCTCTGAAAGACTATTTAGCACAGCAGGACTCATATGTAACAGAAAAAGAAATAGACTTGACACCGAAATAGTGAAAATGCTAGTATTTTAGAACAAAAAACTTTAAAAGTAGACTTTTTTGTTGTAATTTATGTCCTCCAACGATAAGTCATATCTGACGATGAATGGAATGGGTAAAATGGTGCTCAAATGAGCCCAGGGTCCATAGAGCTTAGAGTTACCCCAAATTCGTCTTTCAGGATAAGGGAAAGCCCTGGAAAAAAACCTTATCCAGATAACTCACCCTGGCCGAGATTCAAACTCGGGACCTCTTGAACGGGAGGCAGACTCGCCACCATCTACGCTACCGAGGCGGGCTAAAAGTGGACTGTTTTGCTTTTAAATGTCTAATGTAGAGTTTAAAAATAAGAACACTGATGGTTTTAAGTTTTATCTCATTACATATGTCCTTCTATTTACTTTTATTGGCATTACATAGTTCTCCGAATATTCTATTTTTTATCGAAACTAGAAGAAGAAATGACGGTATCAAGTATCGAAGTTTAGGGTATCGTAGAAAATATTGAGTGTCGGTATCGAGAATGAGGTATCGAGAAAAACTGGTATCGACCCATCCCTAGTTCTTAGTAAACGTATGGAAATATCAGTACTTAAGTGGACTGTTGTCTATTGTACTATCCCCAACAGTGACGCGAAGGATCTATAAAATTTGGATGGCAGGCTTGGACACAGGACCCTAACGTCTTTTGACGTCGGGGGAATCTCCCACACCCTTAGCCAGGGCAGATAGTTTCACAAAACAAGTTCCACCGCCGTCCTTCACTCGCCGTCCACTCGCCTGATCCATTGACTCTAAAACACGATAAATGAAATGACAAGACTTTGAATACAGGTACTTTCGCGGTATTACATAATTAACCCCAATAATCGCTTATGAATCAGGGAGAATCCTGACAAATTACAAGATTACAGTGTCCTATTCAATTGGAATCGAACTCGGGAGCTCCTGAATGTTAGCTTCGTACAGAAAGATAATTATAATCAATAATTATAACCAATGAGTTTTTGTCCTCTCAAACAAGAAGAAAACGCTTCCCTTGCTGTTTTCGTACTGGTAATATGCGGTCAAAGTTCAGAAATCTGAATCAGATTTGAGAAGTGTCACAGAAATTTCTTCTTATAAAAATGTATTTACCATGTAGTACATAGAGAAAGGCACCTATGTGCTTAATAAATGCGATTTTGTATATTTTCCGAGAAGATCTTATGTTTTTATTATTCTACAACAATCATTTGGTATCTTTTTTAGCCAAATAACTAATACCTCGTTCTCTAGGAAACAGATGTACTCAGACAATTCAATTTCTGTACTTGATCTAAGATTTCTTTTGATTTATAGAATATTTTCGATACATTGCCAATATATTTATATTGTTTGATTAAACAATTTAGTTTTATTTCCAATTGGATTAACAGGTGATGGGCGTCCCTCCTTTGACTACGATTTTGTGAGTACTTTGCATACTATTTTCCATGAATGCTTTACCTCGAAGAAATTTTCAAAAAAGGAGGTAGATTTTACATCTGACCTATTTAACCACACTATTATAACTGATTTACATCTAAATCAGACAGTTGACCTATGTTATCAGTAGAACATGACATCGAAAGATAATCAGAACCTTCTGTAAGTTTCCGTTTTACAGAACATTCTAGAATGATCTATGAAAATTTTCAACGGTATATAAGCTCCCGCGAGTTATTGCAGTTTTTTTCTCTTTGTGCGACAGAATATGCTCTTCTCGGAGCGAGTTTGTAATGATTTCAGTGAGTGCAGCTAACACAACGGAATTATAGGTATTTTGTGTTTCATTTTCCAGAGAGTAATCATCTGAGAAGAGGTGCATCTCAAAGAAAAGTATCTCCAAACTAGATCTTATCAGTGAAGTGAAAATGTGAAGTATTGAAGTCATACTGAAAGTTGAAGCACCTCACATTACTATATGCGCACGATTTCTCGAGCGCTGGATTTACGGTGTGGTGCGGGCAGAGGGGAGGAACAAAGAGCTATAGTCTCGCTGTTCGAGCGGTTACCATGGATTTATCTTTGGTAATGGATAGCTCTCAGATAACGCACGGATTACTCCACTAGAGTAAACATATAACGGTCATTTATGATTCCTTCGAATTCCATTGGCTGAAGTGATGCGTTCATTGGAGCTTACCACACGAACAGGAGGCGCGTCAGTACCACTCTCACTTTCACAAGAATAATCAGTGCGTTATCTCAGAGGTTCCAGTTAACAAAGATAAATCCATGGAAAAAGTTTCACCAGCGCGACTATAACATGCTCTTGTTTCTGCAGTGTGGTCAACCTAGAGAAGCACAGCTCAGCCAAATTGCGGTAAGATAAGCGAAGATTTGCGCCGGTATGGGATGTGTCATCAATCAATTGAACTCCATCCTATATACTGTATGCTTATATATTTTCTGTTATGAAACACATAAAAGTAGAAAACAAATGTTATGACACCTACAAACATTCACTCGTTTTGTGATTCTTTGATTTCCAAGTCTACTGCGTCACTTTCATCGCTGGTACCCTCTGATGTGTTAATAATTTCATTAATTGCATTTTCTATACACTATCGTTCCTCCAATATTGCATTTCCAGCGCCAGGACCTTGCAATATCCTTCCCAATCCGTCGCATCTATAGCAAGTTTCCACAGATTTGTGGCTCACGTTAACATTGCGTACTTTGCAAACATTCTTTATTTTTACCCACGCCAGCCCAATTGCATTCAGATTACAGTTATACGGAGGTAGACGAATAGTTGTGCGTCCCCTTTTGAGAGCCATAACATCGACAACATACGTGTTGCTTTTAGATTTGTTGTAAACTGGTTAGCTGATAATTAACCTCAAAATTGCTGAAAATGAATTGGCGTACGTGTGAAAGCTTAGCATATTAGGCACTAGATGTCACTGTTTCAAAGTTGTCATCTGTGTTTACGGAAATAGACGAAACCTACCGAATGAGGACTTGGGACCCGAATGCTCAAGAAATCTTGCGTGAATGGTAGTGAAGAGTGAAATTTGAACACTTCACATTAGTGAACTGGTACAATGAACTAAGCGAAGCCACAGTGAAAGTTAAAGCACCTCACATTGGTTAAATAGCACAATGAGCTAAGTGAAGTCATAGTGAGGTTTGAAGCACTTCATATTATTTGGTCAGGATGTAAAAAATTAAGTCTTGTAGCCTGCTTTAAGGTTTAAAGCTGCTTCTGGGAGAATCTACATATTTTAATATCCCTAGCATTCATCGTTTCTTATATCTCATGTGTAGCAGTCAACTTTCTTCATAGAGAGTCGATCGTAGTTTCAGCCTCATGTACATGAGTGTAACTTTCTGACAGATTTTTAGCGTGATTCTTGTGAAATGGTAATATTTTGTACGATCTCTGGAATTTGACAAAGCCCACACATATGTAGCAAATTCTCAGGCGACAGTGTATATATGACGCGACAAGGCGTTCAACAAAAAGTAGCGAGCACGCGTCATTTGGACAGTGCCAGGCTTGTTCTCTGGGGCTGAAGAACATTTACGTTATCACGACACATGTCTTCATACTCTTTAATTAGTACAGTCGTGAGACAAACAGGGTGTTTGTGAAGTTTCTCCTCACAGCTGAGGGTACTACTTGTTGCATAACCAGTGACAATGTAGAAGGAGTATAGATTGAGGTCTATGATTTAGGAGATGGGTTAAGACATCGACACACTGACTGTGTAAAAACAGTCCTCTTATCTGAAATACTCCTCAGATTAGACATGGTATGTTTCCTTTCCTGATTTTCTTTCCCAATTATATCTGTTTCATTTCATACATCATCAGCAGATATAAAACTTAAGTTTTGTAATGACTTGGAGTTGTTGTGAGTAAGTTGTGGAGGAAAAGATGATGATGAACCTTGTTGAAGATCTAGTTGCTGGATTCTAGTAGTTCCACGGCTGCACTGGTAATCGCATAAGCTCTTATTTTCAGGGGAGGTCTTAGATGGGAAGTGTTAATTTGGTTATAAATAAAATAAGATTGTAGTTCCTCCTTTCTTCTATAAAAATTGGTATTTTAATTAAAATGAAACTTTTTCCAACAATTAGTTACACTTTACAATGCTCTATATACGTTGGTAGTATATTAGCTTATGCAATATTTTATAACTTTCCACTTTCCAATGCAAGCTACTGAAGCACAAATTCTGCAGAAATGCAGACACACGCAAAATACGTCTTTACACTTTCACGTCCATTTTCAGAAGAAAGACTGGCCATCACCATCGCAACTGAATGTCAGATCTTCGGTCTCAAGCCAGATCAGCGCTAGGCCCTCTATTGGCAGTGGAGTGTTTTGTAAGGAAGGATACTATATGGCAGAAGATGAGGTTGGAGTTATATATAAGCCATCTGATGTGTTATTTTATGTGCCTAGAAGCAGCCTCGGGCGTTTGTAGCGTTCTCAAGGATCGATGTCGTGCTCACCTAGACCGCGGATGAGGGAGTTGAATTTGTGGGAGAGATTTTGATAGAAGGAACGTGAAAGGGTAAAGATGTAGTCTGTTATTGTGGGGATACGTAGGTCTCGTCGGATAACTAAATTGGGGATGTACCAAGGGGAGCCTGTGGCAATGCGGAGGAATCAGGATTGTAGAATTTCAAGGCGATGTAGGTGTTACAGAAGGACATGATGTACAAGAAACAGAGCACAAAACTGGCAGTAAAGACCGTCCAATAACTTGACCCAATATTGTAAAGTCCTATCAGGAAGTCACCAGTCAATCAAAACGCACTTGTCCTACTGTAGGTATTGCTTGCACGCTGACCCTTCCTGCTCAAGAGCACACCAATCACACTTCACACGATATATGAATAACTAGGAGATTCTAAAAGTTACAATGCCATGTCGACTCTATCAAAAACCTTAGCGTATATACGGCTAGTGTGGAGAAATGATTAATTTCCATCAACTAAAATAATAAGAGTTAAAAGATGAAGCCTGGGACTCAAGTACTTACGATAGTAAGTCACCACAAACGGTGTATCTCGGATGCGAGAGCCCCTAGTGATCTACTGGGGAAATATATGAGTCAAATGGAGAATTTAGTGTCAGGACGGCAAGTTGGCCATGGTAGCTCAAAGGGTAGGAGCGACTGGACGGAGGCCAGCAGATCCGTGGTTCCAATCCCGGCCATGGTATTGAAGTTTTTATGTTGACTCTATCTATTTTTCAACTTTTCTACATTACCTCATCATTCTTATTAAATAAATTTTTCTTAACGTAATTTCAACATTTAAATAATATATTTTAATAATTTTAATTAAAATATACTTAAAATAACTACTTTAACCGTTTCAGTATTAAATCTAGATTGAAAAGAAGTAACGCTGAGAAGTTATTAGACTTCACTCATTGACGTCGCAGATAACAAACCAGTCCCCACACCTTGCACAATCTCACCAAGCCACACATGACACCATGTGTTTAAGGATGAAGCAACCCTTTGTATATTGCTATTACATACAGTAGAAGAAGAAAAACATTATGGTACCAAGGCAGCCTGTGAACTCCTATTTATAAGTACCAAGTTTAAATTTGGTCATTTTCAAAAAAGAGAAAAAAATGACTTTTGTCCAAAAATACCTTTATCATTTAATTCCTTTTCTCTCACAGCCCTTAAAGCTTCAACATGTGATCATTTAAGTCTCCAAAAGCACAAGATTTAATGTCCTTACTTCTAATGCTCTTTGATTTCTCTAACATTTCTGTGCATTAAATATTTTGTTCACGATATAACTTGTAACCAACCACTCTTGTGCAAAATTTCAAAAGAAACTGAGAATGAAGTTTGTAAACCTGCCAGATAGATTTTGGTAAACTTTTAAGCTGCTCAGGTTATGTATTAATTTGGTCACCCAGCATAAATTCTTACAGAATTTATATTAAAGGCTAGAACTTTTTTGAAGCCAACAGAAGAGTGAACATTTTGTGCTAGGTTTGGGCATTGGTATTTAAATATCGCATTACCAGTTTTATGTTTTAAAACGTGTGACTTCTGCATCGTGTACAGCATCTGATTAGCATAATACAATAAAATTACATATTTAGCTGAAAAGAACTGCTACTGATATTTCATAAAATTAAAAAAAAATCTTTAACTGAATATACCAGTAGTTGACTATGCTTTGAAAACATTTAAAAACTGCTAGGTCTAAAAATATTACCTTAAAGGAAATCCAATAAATTACATTCTTAGGAATTTCTCTTCTACCCTTGTACAAACCATGCTTACGAAAGCTTATATTTGTATCTGGTAGGTATTAAACGTGATCAGTGACTTTCAAAGCGAGGGAAGTTCGAAATAATAATTTCCATTAAAACAAGAACAATGACTCAAAGAACTAAGGCTACTCTTTAGTAGTCTTTCTATTGTACGGTCACACGTAGGCCCTTCTTGCATTGCAAGACTGCTCTCACTACAAGCAGATATATTCCTGCTTCTCCTCTCTACTCAGACGTTCCAGTTCTTCCTACAGCTGGTCCACATCCCGTGAACTGTTAGCCTAACATGGAGTATGTATGCAATTCACATACATTTGCTAATAATTTAAAACTTCACAAGAATTTCCCGTTTGTCACCACTAAATACCATTCTATGTAAAATACTATTTCTAATGCTATTGAAATATACCTACAGTTGTATTTAAAAGCGTCACATAAAATAAAAATTAAACTTTTCTTCACACGCCACAGAGACTTCACGTGACAAAATCTGTCAGTGCTTCCTAAATATCGAGCGGTCACGATTCCTTCCGGAAATCTACGAAGCATGGTATTCAAGATTAGGGATGCCTGAATACAGAAACATTCAAAATATAAATGAATGAATGAGTGAATGAATGAATGAAAGAATGAATGAATGAATGAATGAATGAATGAATGATTGAATGAATAAATAATTAAATAAATAAATAGACAGACAGACAAACAGACACACAGATAAACAAACAAGCAAGCAAATGAATGAATAAATAAATAAATAAATAAATAAGTAAGTAAGTAAGTAAGTAAGTAAGTAAGTAAGTAAGTAAGTAAGTAAGTAAGTAAGTAAGTAAGTAAGTAAGTAAGTAAGTAAGTAAGTAAGTAAGTAAGTAAGTAAGTAAGTAAGTAAGTAAGTAAGTAAGTAAGTAAGTAAGTAAGTAAGTAAGTAAGTAAGTAAGTAAGTAAGTAAGTAAGTAAGTAAGTAAGTAAGTAAGTAAGTAAGTAAGTAAGTAAGTAAGTAAGTAAGTAAGTAAGTAAGTAAGTAAGTAAGTAAGTAAGTAAGTAAGTAAGTAAGTAAGTAAGTAAGTAAGTAAGTAAGTAAGTAAGTAAGTAAGTAAGTAAGTAAGTAAGTAAGTAAGTAAGTAAGTAAGTAAGTAAGTAAGTAAGTAAGTAAGTAAGTAAGTAAGTAAGTAAGTAAGTAAGTAAGTAAGTAAGTAAGTAAGTAAGTAAGTAAGTAAGTAAGTAAGTAAGTAAGTAAGTAAGTAAGTAAGTAAGTAAGTAAGTAAGTAAGTAAGTAAGTAAGTAAGTAAGTAAGTAAGTAAGTAAGTAAGTAAGTAAGTAAGTAAGTAAGTAAGTAAGTAAGTAAGTAAGTAAGTAAGTAAGTAAGTAAGTAAGTAAGTAAGTAAGTAAGTAAGTAAGTAAGTAAGTAAGTAAGTAAGTAAGTAAGTAAGTAAGTAAGTAAGTAAGTAAGTAAGTAAGTAAGTAAGTAAGTAAGTAAGTAAGTAAGTAAGTAAGTAAGTAAGTAAGTAAGTAAGTAAGTAAGTAAGTAAGTAAGTAAGTAAGTAAGTAAGTAAGTAAGTAAGTAAGTAAGTAAGTAAGTAAGTAAGTAAGTAAGTAAGTAAGTAAGTAAGTAAGTAAGTAAGTAAGTAAGTAAGTAAGTAAGTAAGTAAGTAAGTAAGTAAGTAAGTAAGTAAGTAAGTAAGTAAGTAAGTAAGTAAGTAAGTAAGTAAGTAAGTAAGTAAGTAAGTAAGTAAGTAAGTAAGTAAGTAAGTAAGTAAGTAAGTAAGTAAGTAAGTAAGTAAGTAAGTAAGTAAGTAAGTAAGTAAGTAAGTAAGTAAGTAAGTAAGTAAGTAAGTAAGTAAGTAAGTAAGTAAGTAAGTAAGTAAGTAAGTAAGTAAGTAAGTAAGTAAGTAAGTAAGTAAGTAAGTAAGTAAGTAAGTAAGTAAGTAAGTAAGTAAGTAAGTAAGTAAGTAAGTAAGTAAGTAAGTAAGTAAGTAAGTAAGTAAGTAAGTAAGTAAGTAAGTAAGTAAGTAAGTAAGTAAGTAAGTAAGTAAGTAAGTAAGTAAGTAAGTAAGTAAGTAAGTAAGTAAGTAAGTAAGTAAGTAAGTAAGTAAGTAAGTAAGTAAGTAAGTAAGTAAGTAAGTAAGTAAGTAAGTAAGTAAGTAAGTAAGTAAGTAAGTAAGTAAGTAAGTAAGTAAGTAAGTAAGTAAGTAAGTAAGTAAGTAAGTAAGTAAGTAAGTAAGTAAGTAAGTAAGTAAGTAAGTAAGTAAGTAAGTAAGTAAGTAAGTAAGTAAGTAAGTAAGTAAGTAAGTAAGTAAGTAAGTAAGTAAGTAAGTAAGTAAGTAAGTAAGTAAGTAAGTAAGTAAGTAAGTAAGTAAGTAAGTAAGTAAGTAAGTAAGTAAGTAAGTAAGTAAGTAAGTAAGTAAGTAAGTAAGTAAGTAAGTAAGTAAGTAAGTAAGTAAGTAAGTAAGTAAGTAAGTAAGTAAGTAAGTAAGTAAGTAAGTAAGTAAGTAAGTAAGTAAGTAAGTAAGTAAGTAAGTAAGTAAGTAAGTAAGTAAGTAAGTAAGTAAGTAAGTAAGTAAGTAAGTAAGTAAGTAAGTAAGTAAGTAAGTAAGTAAGTAAGTAAGTAAGTAAGTAAGTAAGTAAGTAAGTAAGTAAGTAAGTAAGTAAGTAAGTAAGTAAGTAAGTAAGTAAGTAAGTAAGTAAGTAAGTAAGTAAGTAAGTAAGTAAGTAAGTAAGTAAGTAAGTAAGTAAGTAAGTAAGTAAGTAAGTAAGTAAGTAAGTAAGTAAGTAAGTAAGTAAGTAAGTAAGTAAGTAAGTAAGTAAGTAAGTAAGTAAGTAAGTAAGTAAGTAAGTAAGTAAGTAAGTAAGTAAGTAAGTAAGTAAGTAAGTAAGTAAGTAAGTAAGTAAGTAAGTAAGTAAGTAAGTAAGTAAGTAAGTAAGTAAGTAAGTAAGTAAGTAAGTAAGTAAGTAAGTAAGTAAGTAAGTAAGTAAGTAAGTAAGTAAGTAAGTAAGTAAGTAAGTAAGTAAGTAAGTAAGTAAGTAAGTAAGTAAGTAAGTAAGTAAGTAAGTAAGTAAGTAAGTAAGTAAGTAAGTAAGTAAGTAAGTAAGTAAGTAAGTAAGTAAGTAAGTAAGTAAGTAAGTAAGTAAGTAAGTAAGTAAGTAAGTAAGTAAGTAAGTAAGTAAGTAAGTAAGTAAGTAAGTAAGTAAGTAAGTAAGTAAGTAAGTAAGTAAGTAAGTAAGTAAGTAAGTAAGTAAGTAAGTAAGTAAGTAAGTAAGTAAGTAAGTAAGTAAGTAAGTAAGTAAGTAAGTAAGTAAGTAAGTAAGTAAGTAAGTAAGTAAGTAAGTAAGTAAGTAAGTAAGTAAGTAAGTAAGTAAGTAAATACATAAATACATAAATACATAAATACATAATAAATAAATAAATAAATAAATAAATAAATAAATAAATAAATAAATAAATAAATAAATAAATAAATAAATAAATAAATAAATAAATAAATAAATAAATAAATAAATAAATAAATAAATAAATAAATAAATAAATAAATAAATAAATAAATAAATAAATAAATAAATAAATAAATAAATAAATAAATAAATAAATAAATAAATAAATAAATAAATAAATAAATAAATAAATAAATAAATAAATAAATAAATAAATAAATAAATAAATAAATAAATAAATAAATAAATAAATAAATAAATAAATAAATAAATAAATAAATAAATAAATAAATAAATAAATAAATAAATAAATAAATAAATAAATAAATAAATAAATAAATAAATAAATAAATAAATAAATAAATAAATAAATAAATAAATAAATAAATAAATAAATAAATAAATAAATAAATAAATAAATAAATAAATAAATAAATAAATAAATAAATAAATAAATAAACAAATACATAAATAAATATTGAATGATCTTCCGGAACTGGTCACTGGAGCTTAAGTGGTTGTCAACTTGTCCGCAGCAGCGTGGACGTCAGCGAATACATTTTGAATGTATCCAGAGAAAATCAAATATTGTTTGGAATGGATTTTTTGTTTTTCGTATTTTTCTCCTGAAATTCTTGGCCAAGCGAGGTTCCAGGGCTTCATTGCACGCTTCGCTACTGGTCCTGATAAAGGTGCCATTATTATGCGTTACATTGTGGATACAATAAGGATAAATTTGGCTGAAAATACACGCTCTGAGGCTCCTGAATTCACAAAAAAAGAAAGCATTTTTGGATGTCTCTGTGTGTAAAAATCATATTAAAAAAGCAGATAAGACACCAAATTATATTACTAAGTTCATCTTCCAATGAAGCGTCACGAAAGTTCAAAAAAGAAATTGCTCCACTCTAAATTACCACTTTATAATTTTTTTTCTTATTTTTAAATTTCTCAAAAATGTTTCTTCCAATTTTTATAACAGTAGATTATGCTTAAGGTATTTGTACGACGAATAAAACGTATGTTTTGCCTTATTTTGTGAATAGCAACCCATTTCATTCTGGATTAATTTTGCATAGTTGTTAAACCATAAAGAAAGCTTTGAATCGTTCGAACAACGTGGATGTGTTTAAAAGAACCAATTTATGAGTTCCTTTTCCCTTTATGTGTAGCGTTGGCTATTTCAGAGAAATTCTCTCTTATTGGTTTGAATTTTCAAATACTTATGCATATTTCAAATGGTTTTCATATATTTTTTCTCTCGTGTTTATGTAAAGAACATTGAACTTAAATTATTTGTGCTAATTTATCATTATACTTACGACGAAGTGTGAAAATGAAGGTATATCTTGATGAAAGGGATAAAAAATATGGTGCTACAATTTCAGTTTGCGTTATTAAATACGATGTATCATGCATAAACAGAAGTAGACATCGAGGTTCCTATAATTTCTTTCAGCTTCTGTCGTTTAGCAATTAGCACCATTTTTTTTGGAATTAATTTTCTGTCCCTAATACCATACTTTGCTGCTGTTTCTTTTCTTTTAAGCTTTCATTCAAGTGCAAATAAATAATACGGCGATAAAATATGAGTTTCTGTCGCTGTTAATGAGGCGGTAACGACAAAAGACTAGTTCTGAAGTACTGAAAGACTCTGTGTAGAGACCACTAATTGGTCTATCAGCGAACCTTCTCTGTGGGTCAACTGCACGTGGTGAGGTAAACAGAAGCGGCCCGCAATTAAACCTCTTCTACTCGCCAAATGATTCAGAGATGTCCACTTGTTCCTCCCACTCCACTCTGACGGTCACACTCAATGTGGTCTTCATTAGTGGCAATAATACTGAAGGATGTTAGGAATTCGCTGCAAGAATGTCAACTAAGTGTACAGTACGGAAGGGACTGCTAGGATTTCTGAGGAAGGCTCTAGGACAAGTAGAAATGTGAAATTTACTGCTTATGTATGTAGGGGGCACATGCTAAGGACTTCTTATTAAAAATGAAGGCCATTCTAATTGATTTTAACAAAAATATTCATTAAAATTACGGAGCGGGATGGCTAGGCGGCTTCGTCTGTGGCTTCGTCTGAGGTCCGGGTTCGATTCCTGTGCCAACGTACCTAACCCATTGGTTTTTTCGATGGGTTTTCCGGGTCGCCAGGCGAATGCTGGGTAGGTTAATTACATCTCCCGAATTTCCTGTCCCACCATTTCATCTCCATTTTATTTTAAATCATCTCCCATCTGATGGTGTCTTTCAGAGTAGAAGTGTCGGCGGGAGTCTTGGTGCTGCATGGCAGGATGATATGCTCCTTTAGTAGGACAAGGTCTAGTGAGGGTCTCCGTAGGGGAGGGGATCCGTCTCCTTCAGCTGCCGTGGTGCGGATGCTGCGGGACCCTAGCACTCGTGGTACCTCTGACGTTACTAGAGGAACCTCGGGTCGAACATTCAAGCCCCTCACTGATAGGGACTTGTTCGGATTGGGTTGGACGCGAGGGGGCAGTGTCCATCTAATCTTATCATCCCTTTTGGTTCTTGATAAACTGATTGTATTGCTTCAATAAAATTCACAGGTACTTTTTTGTTCTTTAGAGCTCTTCAAATTTCTTCCCTAGATATTGAATCAAATGCTGCTTTCAAATCTAAGAATCCTAAATAAATACCCTTTCCTCTATCTATAGATTTCTCTATTATCATTCTCAATGAGAAAATTTGGTCTTGGGTTTGTCTACCCATTCGGAAAGCAGTCTGTTCTTCTTCTAAATCTTGTTCTACTATTTTCCTCAATTTCTGTTCCAGGATTCTAGTGTAACTTTATATACAACCGGGGAGAGACATATAGGTCTATAGTTTAAGCAATCACTTTGGTTGCCTTTCTTATGTATTGGAACAATTACATTAAATTCCCAATCTCTTGGTATTTTTTTCCGTTCATGAAATATGTCACTTATATATAAATTACTCTGTGTATGGACGCTTTTAAATTGGTTTAGTTAAACGTCTTATCCTATACGTACTAAGCGTGAAAGTTCACTTATTCTTTTTGCTCAGAGGTCTCTGTATCAGATTTAGGCTCTTTCGAAGAATGTCATACTAAAGATGTTTAGGTCCAAAAGGCTCCATCGCTCTCCGCGACCACGAAAAAAGGGAAATTAAATGTACCTAATGATGATGAGAAAATTGGAGCAAATTATCTAACACAGCATTCATTTACCGACCGAGGAAAACCGAAAAAAAGAAACTTTGACCAGGTTAGTGGCGTGTTCTTTTAAACCCAGGACCTTTCGAATGACAGTTGCACCTTGGTGCCTAGGTGTTGGAGAATCTAAAGTAGACAATGCTCGAATTCTCTCATATAGTCAAACTCTTCTAACCAGTAAAGAAGTGGAATGTTCATTGAGGACTGTTTATCGAGCGTCATCACAACTTGTGACATGTTTCTATCTGTGTCGTTACATTGAAAGTACAGAGGCTGCAATTTCTTGCACATACACGTGCTGTGTTAAGTGTGAACACTTGTGTGTTGTCTGATGCAGACATTAAACAGAAGCAAGCGGGTGGGTGCCTTAATGAGGCTGCTTGGATCCAAAGAGGGCGTGACACACTCGTCAGCATACCTACATCTGGAGGGAGAGGAAAGACGAGACAAATTCATCCAGCCACTATTTGTCATCGCGGCAGTCACAAAAATGATGAGTCCACATTGTCTTGTCCGTAGGCGTTGGCTCGTGCTATTTTCTGAGCTGGGACCGCGAGAGAAGCCCCAACCGATTATTATCTGCAACCATGTTCAGTACGAATTACAGAGTTGAACATTTGTATGGGGGGATGCAAAAATGTAAACACTTTATTGCAATTTTTAATTAAATACTATATTTATTAACAATCTTTAACTTTGTTAGTTAAATCTGCCTAGTTTATAGAACAAAATAAAGGAATTGATTTGATATAATTAAATGAAATGAAAAGAGTAATGATGAAAAAAATACACAAAAAGCCCCAAGATTTGAATTAATAAATATAAAACTATTTAAAAAGTGTATTATCGCTAAAAATACGTCTGCTACATGTAATGAATAAATTCTGGACAAGTGGAATAGGATAGAATATTGTGACTCTGTGGGTTCGTGAAATTAAAAGTCCAGGTTACAAACTCTAAAAAATGCTTTTTATATCCGTAGAAACACACTTCGTACACCAGCATTCCAGAATCACGTCACATACACAATACAACTTGCAAAGTCATCGACCACAAAGTTCACTACCACAGCTGTTCACGCACACGCGTCCAATTACCGACTGACTGCTCTGGCGGGCTGCGGCTCCATTTTTATAGCTTACTCACTATCCGGAATGTTCTTAAACAATCAAGACGGCTAGAACAAAAGACGAACTCTCGAGAAATCCGTCTCCTTCCCTCCACCGTTTCGGCGAGCTTTTATCTACACACTGCACTAGCTATCTCTTTGAACTAGTCGCCCGCGCCGTCAAGATCAACAATGCGTTCGCGACACTGCTCCATCCTCAAGGCTGGTCGTCCCAAACAGCACCATCGTATCGGCCCAGACGATCCTGGTGTATCACCAACATCTTTACTCGGGGCACCTTGTGGATTCGGTAGACCACGTCGTTGAATCTCTTTACCACCCAGTACGGTCCTTGCCACGGCTGCTGGCAGCGTCCCTTGGTCCGCGTAGTGCGATACAACCAGACCAGGTCACCCTGCTGGAACCTTTGGCTGTTGGCTTGCCTGTCGTATTGGGTCTGTCACTCGTCATCTGGATGTTCTGACGAGCCACCTCATGCATGTCGTGGAGACGGTCCATCAAGTTCTCCACATACTCGGTTGCTGGCTGTTTCGCTTCCGGGGGATCCCAAAACCCAGGTCACAAGGTAGGCGTAACTCTCGGCCGAACATTAAGCTGGCTGGCGTTATCCCAGTGGTGTTGTGTGTCGACGAACGGTATGTCAGCAAGAACAGTGGCACCTTGACATCCCAGTCTCGCTGATGGCTAGCCACGACCTTCCTCAGATGTCTTTCTAGGGTCTTGATGTACTTCTCGACTATGCGTTCGCGACAGTATGTTAGAATCTTAGGCAGGGTTTACGGTACGTCGACCACACTTGATCTATTGTGTCTCTGCCCCGAGTGGGGATCCCCGGGAGGAAGGATGAGGTGAGAGGAGAGAGGTGGCAACCCGAGAGCCACGAACAATGCCGAGGGCATATTCTCTACACTTTACCATTTGGAAACTCCCCGGAAGACCAGCACAACCGACAGTTCACCCGACTGTGGTGCAGAAACGGCCCACCAGATCTGGTTCGGAGACCGGAGACCGTCCTACCGGAGTATGAAGTTCTACCAGGAGCATATCATCCTGCCATGCAGCGCCTAAATGCCCGCCGACACTTCTATCCTAAAAGAGACCACCAGATGAGAGATGATGTGAAATAATAATGGAGATGAAATGCAGGGACAGGAAATTCGGCGGATTTAAAACCCAGCCAGCATTCTCCTGGCGCCCCGGTAAAACCCCCGAAAAAACCATGGGTCAGGTAGACCGCCACGGGAATTGAACCCGGACCTCCCGAATGCGGGCCACAGACGAAACCGCTTGCGCCATCCCGCTCGGTATATGAAGCTTATTACTAAAAGACTTTCCAAAAAAAAAAAAAATAATAATGCCAACTGTTTTGAATTACTATTTCAAATTTCAATGCCCCATTTAAAGAAATGTGAAACAAATATACAGTTTCATTTAGAAACAGTTCTAATATCAGCCCCCAAAATATTATTATTTTTATATTTGTTCTTCTTAACGTGTTTTGAAAATATTTAAGAAAAATCATTATGAATTGTTGAAAGTTTCGTGAAGTGAACGAGTTTAAATGAGCGAAAGTAAGACGTATAATAGAGTGAGTTAGGGTTGGAATAGAATCAATAATGTTAATTTGTTTTAATGACTTTGTTAGGAGTTTGAAATAATTTGGAATAATGTTTGAATGTTAACTTGTCTAAATTAAGTTTTGAAAAAAAAAAAAAAAAGATAAATTAATTAAATGAATAGAATGATTGTATTGGTCGTCACGTATGACGTGGCTAATAGGAAATGTTTAGTTGCTATAGTGACGGAAAAATCAGTAATCTTAGTTTTGCAAAAATGAAAATATCATTCTAAGTTGAAACGTCGCAGAAGACGGAGAGAAAACAGACGTGAGGGAACACGATTGCAAGTTTAATGCCCGATTTCACCAACAGATGTAAAAACTTAACATAGCTGTTAGCCTATTTAACAATGGTTATAACAAAAGTTGCATTACACCAACATGTGTTAGCTTAACGCACGTGTTACCCTCTTGTTAAACTAACCAGCCATATTTATGTTGTTAAGTCGTTAACAATCGTAGAATTCTCGAGATGGCGGGCGTGAACGCAGCTTTTGATGTCGATTTTCTATATTTAAGACCGTCTAAATGGCATTCGTAATAGAGAACGGCCTCTGAGGAGAAATGATTTTGAGGATCTATCAGAAGACGATTTTCTACGGAAGTATAGACTGTCGAAACAACTTATGAAGTTTACTGCGGAAGTACAAGAGAGATTAGAACATGCATAGAATATGAATACGCCGATCTCGCCTGTTTTTATTTGTTCCATTTATACTCGGCCTTTAACTCCGATGGTCATATCGGCGGCCGTTCTCCTCTGGAACACATCGAAGCTGTTAAATCGTATTCGTTGGCAACTAATCATTAGATCACGCACGCCCTCGCACTCTCATTCATACTTCCAGACTCTGGGAAAGATGAGGAATTATCTTGGTCGGAGAAAAATCCCCATCCTCACCGCCGGGAATCGAATCTGGGACCCCTAGCACGGCACGCAAGTGCTCTACCGACTGAGCTACGGGGTCAGCCGATCTCGCCTTTGCTTGAAGTATTAATAACTTTGCTATTCTATAATTCAATGAAATCTGTGGATAATACATTGTCCACCCCCCATCTTGAAACGTTCAAGTCACTCGTAACTTCTGTCCTTCGCACCTCGTTTTAAATTTAAGTAATATCAAAGAAGTTGCTTTGTACTACTGGCTGTGACATTTGCATTCGAATTAAACTTATTTCCAATTTTTTTCCCACATCACATCCTTCTCATTCACATTTACCGCATCCGTCCTCTTATTTTCTACATTATTCTTATAGTTATTAATTGAACTAAGAGTTCTTTCTCGATTGATCAGAAATTTGTCCCAAGGCTTCTTTTCTCATTTTGTTGACCCGCCATTTTTACAGCTGCATGTAAACGAAAATAAAAACAAAAGGGCCTCGCAGTACGTTCAGAAAGTAATACGAATCATCTACGGTCTTCTATATTTATAATATTTACAAGTCTCTTAGCGTTAAAAACATATTTGTTAACATTTTCAGAAAAGAAGTTCGTGAAATGCAATAATTTTTACAGTTTTGTTAACGCTGTGATAATTGTTATGTTACATTTGTTAATGTCTATTTTAACATCTGTTGGTAAAATTGGCTATTAGTGTGCAAGAGTTAATATTAAAAATAATTGTTTAGTTTAGTATTGCAAAGTAAAAATGTGCTTCAAAAGTGATTTATTCATCTATATTTCGACGTGTTTTGTTGACGTTCAACCAAAATTAAAATAAATTTGTGTAGTTAAGAAGAAGAAATACGAGGGCTGTTCAATAAAGAATGATCACAATTCTTTTGACAACTTACCTTTATTCATCCTCATAATTTTGATGATCCTTCTCAAAATAGTCTCCCCTGAATGCGATGCACTTTTCCCAGCGTTTCTGCCAGTCTTCAAAGACATGCTGGAAACCATTTTTGAGAGATCCTTCAAAATCGCCTCCGCAGCCTGCACCACTGCTTCTGATTATGGATAATGCCTCCCACGAAGGCGTTTCTTCAAGTTAGGGAATAGAAAAAAGTCACATGTGGCTAAATCCGGACTTTAGGGAGGGTGAGGAATGCACTTCACGTTGATTTTTACAAGATGTTCAGCAACAACATTGGCAATATGCAGCCGCGCATTATCGTGGTACAGCATCCAGCCTGCTTCACGGAAATGTGGTCTTTTGCGTCTGATATGGACTTGCAATGTTTTCAGGACATCCCTGTAGTATTGTCCAGTTACTGATGTGTGTGCAGGTACATGCTGATAAACCATTCCATGAATATCAAAGAATGAGATGACAATAACATTTCCAGCAGAAAGAACCACTTTTGCTTTTTGGGGGGTTGGTGATGAAGGAGATTTCCCCACTGAGCTTTGCTGTTTGCTCTCAGGATCAAAATGATGTAGCCAAGTTTCATCAGCAGTGATTGCGTTTGAAATAAACTCCAGATCATCCTATAACATCAACTTTAACTGCATGTTACCTCCATTGCAGCGTTAGGCGATACTGAACATGTGTAAAATTGCGTGATTCTCACAGGCGGGAACCAGGAGTACCAACAATGAAACTATTACGGCGTGTTTGTTCCACATTAAGCTAACAAAATATAATAAGACTGAATTTTAGTGTGAAAATTATGACCGTAAAAAATTATGATCATTCTTTATTGAAAAGGCCTCGTATATTGAATAATTTTTTCATTCTTCAGATAAATTATTTCGTGAAGATATCCTTCGAGACCGCACCTGAGAAATATCTTCTCCATGCATCGGTAGTTGCAGCATCGGGGAACATAACCAAACTTCTAATTAGTAAAAATTTCATTTACAATTTTTAGGTGTAAATATAAGTCCGCTTCCGCCTACACGTACAAATTATAGGTTAGAATCATATTCAATATGTTTTAAGTTGATAGTGTGGCGTTGTTTGACTCACATTTTGTATAGTATTTTTAAATGATCCAGCTTCTTTACCTGCGGCGCGTTGGCTGAGCACTTAGCAGCCCACAGAATGCTATTTTTGTCAGAAAGATGGATGGTGGTCATAGGCCACAAATTAGACGGGGCGGAAACCTCATGTCCGTGTAATTATTCACAGTTTGTGAGCGCTGATGCATCAGTAACATGGGAGCTAGCCAACATATTTCTCTGATATGTTTTCACTTTAGCATATTAAATAGCGCACTACTCTCTCGCTGATTTGTGTCGTGTGTCCCAAACAATTAACGTACATCATCTGCACTTTAAAAGTAAAACCACTAAGCTTGAAATGTTACTTACACTTTCTGTCTTCCTGTTTACTTTCATTACACATTTGTAGCTATAACAAGGATACAGTGGGCTAACCCGTGCCACAATGTGATTACTTTAAATATCCATGCTATTTGTTTGATTGCAAGAAAAACAAATAGCTGTTTGCCGTTTGATAAACGTCGGTATAAGGTAATTTTTCCCTAGGGAATGATAGTATATTGCCGTGTTGGAACGAAGAAGTTAACTATCTGAGACAGTTAAATGTGTAATACGATTGAGTTTCTTCAGTCTAAGTCAGAAATCGACCGTCTTTTCTCAAAAGGAGGTATGTACGAGGGTGGTCTGAAAAGTTTCCGACCTAATAAAGATACAAGATATTTTCTCAGATTTTTTATTTTTTATTTTTAACACAGTCTTCTTGTAACTCTACACACTTCTCCCAGCGATGATCCCATCTCTGTAACCCCTCCAAATAGTACTCGGCGTTTTTCTCTGCAAAATAATTGTTCATGAAGGTGATTGCCTCTTCATTTAAGAAAAATCTCTGTCCTCCAAGCGCAATTTTCAGATGAGAGAACAAAAAGAAGTCGCCTGGGGCTAGATCTAGTGAGTAAGGCGGATAGTCAAGCAGTTCAAACCGTAGTACGTGGATTTTCGCCATTGCAACCGCTGAGGTGTGAGACGGTGCGTTGTCTTGGTGAAACACAATTTCCTTTTTCTGCAAGTGTAGCCGTTTTTCCGCATGTTCTGCCTTCAGCTTGTCAAGTAATAATGCGTAGTATGCTCATGTAACGCTTTTTCCTTTTTGAAGATAATCAATTAAAATAACTTCATGACTATCCAAAAAAAAAAAAAAAAAAAAAAAAACAGTCGCCATCACTTTCCTAACCGAAAAAAAACAGTTTTTGCTTTTTTTTGGGTCCGCTGCCCCTTTGCAGTCCACTTTTTGGACTGTATTTTTGTTTCGGGCGTATAATGGTGTATCCAAGTTTCATCTACAGTAATTAATCGGCGCCAAAACTCGGATTTATTGCGCGTAAACTGCACCAATAGTGTTGGAAATGTTCATTCCAACACGTTCTTGGTCTAACGTGAGCAAACGCGGCACCCAACGCGCGGACAGCTTTCTCATGTCTAAATGTTTATTTAATATGTACAAATACGTTCTTTTGACCTGTTCATAGCCTCTGCTATCTCTCTAATTTTAATTCGGCGGTCATCTAGCACCATTTGGTGAACTTTGGCAATGCTTTCGTCGGTAGTTGCAGTTTTTGTACGTGCCGAACGTTCATCGTCTCCAAAGCTCTTAGAGCCTCGTTTAAATTCAGCTGCCCAAAATTTCACTGTAATAAATGATGGTGTAGAGTCCCCATACACAGAATCCAACTCAACTTTGATTTGCGTAGGTCTATTGCCTTACAGACACAAATATTTAATGAAAGATCGATACTCGATTTTGTCCATTTTCATAAAAACACTCACATAAACTCACTGAAACGACTGTTACATAACAACTGAGCGTCCAAAATGGATGAAACTTTGGTGAGTAACTGTCAACAGATGGACAGCGAAATTCACTATCTTCTACTATTAGACATGAATAATCTCTGCAAAGAGTCGTATTATCTCTACCAGAGTCAATATAGCAGGTCAAGCAGAGGTATAAGGTTAAATTTTGTGAGACAAAAACACATTCTTGAGAGCCCCTACTCTAATATAGTGTCAAAGATATTATATTACAATCTCTTTTACTATCGAATACCTCGTAGATGGTTTAGTCCGATGTTCAATTTTTCTTTAGTTATCTGAAAAACAAGAAAGAGACGCACGATATCTACAATGTACAGAAATATATTTTATTCATAATTCAGGTCGATTTTTTCTCAGATAAGGGACAAAATTACGTATGGCACAATCGAGGTTTGATGCTTATCATGCTCTTAAAATGGATGCCCTCGGCAGTAACGCCTCAAGCGTTAAATTTGTTTACTCCCTAATAAACATCAAGTTACTTCGCAAGTTCCATAAATAACTATTTTTGTTTAGTTCTTATGATTTCCAAGTTACACAAAATTACCAAAAAAGTCAACCAGAATATAAAGTTAATCAGAGAAAATGTAAGAAATGCATTCAATTTGGTATGTTAATAACCTAAATGGAGAATATTTAAGACAAGACAAGCCTGATAAGACAGAGAACAGATCTTATACGACACAGAAAGTGTTTGGTTTCAACAACTGCCCTGCAATCCATTTTGGAAAATTAAATATTTTCTTCTGCTTCCTCTTCGCAGTCAATTAGGTATATTCATTAAAATAATGTTTTTCTAGAAACGTCTTGAAGTCTTTAGTCTGGGTTCGATAACCGAGTGGGATGGCTCAGGCGGTTTCGTTTGTGGCACACATTTGGGAGGCCGGGGTTCGATTCCCGTGGCCGACCTACCTGATCCAATGGTTTTTCGGGGTTTTTCCTGGGCCGTTAGGCGAATGCTGCGTAGGTTAATTACATTCCCCGAATTTCATGTCACTCCATTTCATCTCCATTATCATTTCACATCATCTCTCATCTGGTGGTCTGTTTCAGGGTAAGAGTGTCGGTGGGTGTCTCGGCGGTGCATGCGGAATGAGGAAAATTACTTCCTCCTCCGGTAGGTCGGTTGCCGGTCTCCACGCCTCTGCTGGGACCATTTCGTGACAGCGAGCCAGGGACCTTTGTGGCTCGGATCGTCTGCCTGGGACCTTTAGTGCTCGGCTACTGTGCTCGTTGTCGTCCCGCTGTGGGCCAGCGTGTTCGTTGTCCTGGCCTGTTGGGGGAAGCCTCTATCCAAGTAAACTATAGGGACCCTGTCCTCTGCACTGTCGTGGCTCCTTATGTTGGCCACCCTCTGTCTCCTTCGCCTCATCTTTCCTCCCGGGAGTGCCCCACTTTGGGGCATAGGAACAATGGGCACAGCATGGTGCCCTACGTACCGAATCCCCTCCGTAATGAAATCCTAATCCTCGGTTCGATAATGTACAACTGGAACCTTAGCTACTCTTCATTTTGTAATAATTCCAGCCAAATTTGAGATACTAGGTACATTTTGTTCTTCTTGTTTTTCTGTTTACCCTACCTATCTCTCATTCAAGAATTACAAATGGGTATCTATCGAGGAGCAGACAAACTCCAAATCAAACAGAATAGCCAGGATGGGTAATTAGCCAGAAGACCAGTATGAGCAAGAATGGAGATGATGTGAAAGAAACTGTAATGATGCAGTGGTTAGTGGAATGAATGGCGGAAGAAATCCCGATCCAGACGTAGTTTTGTCCTTCAGGAGTTTCACATTCCTGAGATCAAACACCCACCGCCTTGGTGAGAGTGAAGCCCAAGAACTTGGCCAGGGCACTGCCTTGTTCAAACAATTGTGTCAAAATATCAGTTCCATTGTTGGCGAGTTGTTTCATGCGTGCAGACGAAGAGAACAACAAGGTTACAAATCAGGGCAAGAAACGTTGATAAAACTATATCTTATATCTACTGAAGATTTTATTGCCATAGCTTGGATTATCTTTTACTTATCGTGCCGCTGCTCTAAGCAACTGAGCTATCAGAGCAACACTTGGCACAATATCTATGGTTCAAACTCCGGCTAAGGCAATTACCTTTTCTACTTCAGCCCACATGTAGCTTATGTAGAATAATTGACATTGCTCCCTGCATAGTTTCGATATATAGTTGAAAATCAAACATCCGCGAAATAAGATAAATAAAACAACATGACTCCAGACTGTGGTTCTTTCTCTGTCAACAAATCATTAACACTGGACACTGTTTTCAACACCACCGAAATGGGTTATGACTCAGCTTACAGTTTCGCATCAGTTTGTCATCGACCAGACATAAAACGTGTCTTTCTTTGCATTAGTTTGTCTTGCAGGCATTGGTAAAAAAATATATACACAACGATTGACATTTTCCATACGTAATAACCTCAAATCTGGAAGCAATAGCCAGAGGATGTCCATCTCGAAGTGTAAAATTGCAAGTTACATTATTAAGATTATTCCACTAATGTAATAAATTAGAGTGAACTAGAACATGGGCTCCGGTTCAAATCTGAGTTCTTATCGATAGATGCTCTTTAACTGATATGTTCCGTGTCTCGTTCTATATTTGCGAGTGATAGACCGCTTAATTTTGTTCACAGGTCTCTCTGAAGGAAGCCGTGCTAAGGAATTTTACATTCACAAAAATCCACTACGCTCAACAGGTTTACTTCCAACTGGGGGATGCGTGATGTTTGCCCCATCATTCCCACATATCTTCATTCTCTGCCATGGTAGTAGGCGTGAGATCGGCAATTGGGTTGGCAGCCCAAGTGGTGTAGCGGTGCGGGGTTATCATAAATTCCTCGAGAGGTTAATTTAAAAATGGTAATTTTTATTTCAGTATAGTAACTAATTTGCTAACCTTTCATATCAGACACGCAGCTCCGACACTGCTTTGTTTATGTTTCGTCTCTTATTGTACTAATAGATTTCGATTCTAGTAAACAAGATAACAAATGAATACAGCGCTCTGTCTCTGAAGCCTCAAGCTTTGTCATGTACTAGTAGGTAATAAATACCCAATGGGTACTTTTTGAATAAATGATTTGTTTAATTTATATTTTAAGCAAAATAATAGAAAAAGTTGACAGTAAGCTAGAAATGACGCAAATATCATTGTTCTGAACCAAGATTTGAAGCTTTCCTGGCGGCGGTATGTAAATAATTCTTCTCGGGATGTCAGCCAGGTGAATTCTGGAGACATTTCCAAGCTTTCAAGAGTTAACGTCGCTCTCATTTTCAGGGAATGATGTGGAGACTGTTGTGTCATTTCTCCAGAATTCACCTGGCTGACATCCCGAGAAGAATTATTTACATCATTGTTTTGTTTTACACAGAGTAATATATTTTAATA
Organism: Mantis religiosa; assembly: GCA_030765055.1. NCBI lineage: Eukaryota > Metazoa > Arthropoda > Insecta > Mantodea > Mantidae > Mantis > Mantis religiosa. The sequence goes on from CM060959.1 coordinate 82,472,503, forward strand.
TCCTTTGGAGTACCAATGCTGTAGTAGATTGGTTACAGACTATTAGTTTCACTTCTTTCGTTTCTCATTAGGTATGTAACATCATGGCTAACATAGTTACAGTGTGACCAACAAAAGAAGGCGAGAGCAGACTGAGGTGTGAGCGGGGGCTTGAATAAGAAGACAAGTAGAAGTGGAACTGTTCCATGATTCCTCGACCTCGAAACCACAAATAAAAGCTATGGGTAGAATTACCGGCCTAAGGGAGTTGAATCCAGAACTCCAGACACCTCGCAAAGCTATTACAGTATGGTAGTAGCTGCTTCAAATGAATGCTATTTAAGATTAGTAGCAGGAAGTGGTTAGAAAAATAAAAATAATGTTTGTTAGGAGTAGCTATCGTATATAAAATTCATGTCTGCGCTAAAAACGATCATTACAATTTTAATTATAATAGCTGTTAAATAAAGTGTGTAAAAGTGATTTAAACGCTATGTCTAGGGAAGGGTCGATACCAGTTTTTCTCGTTACTCGATACCGTCATTTCTACTTCTAGTTTCAATATAAAATAGCCCGCCTCGGTAGCGTAGATGGTAGCATGTTTTTGTTGTTGTAATTTACGTCCTCCAAAATTAAGTCATATCTGACAATGAATGGAATGTGTGAAATGATGCTCAAATGAGCCCGGGGTCCATGGAGCTTAGAGTTACATGACATTCGTCTTTTAGGAAAAGGGAAAACCCCGGAAGAAACCTTATCTAGGTGACTCACCCGGACCGAGATTCGAACTCGGGGCCTCTTGAACGTGAGGCAGACATGCTACCACCACGCTACCGAGGCGGGCTGGTAGCATGTCTGCCTCACGTTCAAGAGGTCCCCAGTTCGAATCTCGGTCAGGATGAGTCACCTAGATAAGGTTTTTTCCGGTGTTTTCCCTTACCCTAAAAGAAGAATGTCGGAAAACTCTAAGCTCCATGGACCCTGAGCCTATTTGAGCATCGTTTCACCCGTTGCATTCATCGGCCGATATGATTTAAAAAGTTAAAGGATGTAAATTAAAAAACAAGAAAAGAAAAGGAAAAAAAGAACTGTGCAATGCCATTGAAATTTATTAGGTATACATATTTAATGAGATAAAACTTAAATCCATCAGTGTTCTTATTTTTAAACTTTACATTAGACATTTAAAAGCTAAACAGTCAACTGTGTTTTATAAGCTTTTGTTCAGTGTCAAGTCTCTGTATTTTTCTGTCACATGTGAGTCCTACTGTGCTAAATAGTCTTTCAGAGAAAAGTGTTGCAAGTGGAATAGAACCAATATTTAGGGGACATTTTTTCAGTTCTGGATATTTTGAATTTCTTTTCCAGTAATCCAGTGCGCTAAAAAGAGGAGGTGACAAATTGTCGTTGAGATATGCAGTGATTTCTTCTTGGAAACTGACAACTGGCGCTGAAGTTGACACACGAAGGTGCCGGAGTAGCTCAGTGGTTTCGTTCGCGGCTCCCGTGCAAAAGGTCCCAAGTTCGATTCCCGGTTCTAGTGTTGGCGATTTTAAGTCAGCCTCATTCACACTTCACCTATGTCCCCTATGCCCAACGTGGTTCGGAGTCCACGGTATAGGCTTTAGGTCCCTTTGCCTCACCTATCACTCTTATCATTGGAGGTAATGGACACGTCCCTCTGGATGCCTTCATCTGAGTAATGGTGTCCGGACATCACGTGGTGGGGCGAGGTTACCCCGAAGGCCAAAATTGCCATGTAGAGAATGTTGGTAACCAACCAATTTGACGTACGATTATTTTGTTGCAATTTCTTGGGCTTTGCAACGTCCTACTTGGGCAGTAATATTTTGTGATTTTAAAATAAAATAGAAATTGCAGATTCACAAAGAAGTATCGAAAAAGTACCAAGCGAATTTTCCGAGGTATGGTTTGATGTCGATATCATGCTGCTAACGTGAGTATCGAGGAGTCCTCCCTAGTTATTTCATAATGACGCTCTCCTTTTGCTGTAGTCTTCCGAAAGGCAGGTAATAAGTTAGCTTATGAGCTTAATATTATCTTATGGGGGAAATCTTTGATGAATCTAATACTTAAAGAGATTACTTCCCAAACCATTTAGATCAGTACTACACATTATTTTCTCAAAATATAAACACTTTTAATTTATTTAAGATTTTATTCGTTTTGAATGAGGTTAGAATCTTGAACTTCCTTCCTGAGCATAATGTCAGGCTTTAGGCCTACTAACCGATTTAAAAATACGCCGTACGTATTGCAAAGGTGGATGGCAGCCATTTTGTGCTATCGTTGGCACGGGAGCCAAGAAGAGCGCGCCAACATCTCATTAGAGAATTCCTTCTGCTACACAGCATAGGAAAGACTAGAAGTGAAATAAAAAACAAAAAAGGGTTGTACGGCGTCATAAAAACACTTGAAAAGAAGCGCATGGTAACAGGGAAAACACTGTTATATGTCGAATCTGTGACTTCCTTTACCATGGAAGCATATCCGCGCTTCTGCTTACGTCATGACTAGAACTCGGCCCAATAGGCAGAATTAAAATAGACAAGAAAATAGACAAAATCAATGTAAGCATTGAAATATATAAGATAATTTATTAATTTACCACTTAAAAGCATTTTAACATGATAGAGAAGTATGGTGCCAGCTCTGTGGTGTGGGGGTCACTGCCTGTCTAAATTTCAAGGAGTCCCACTTCGAATTTTGTTAGTGTGAGTTACTTAGCTAATTTTTTTCTTGATAAATGAATCTGGAATATCTCTAAGCTCTATGGATTCCACGCTCTTTTGGGCATCATTTTATTAATTTCATTTATCTATCGTCTGAAATGACATATGTTGCTTTTAGAAAACATTCTCTATTCTTGCATAAGTTATTCTTCTTATTCCTCTACCTACATCATGTTAATCGAGATAAATATCTGATTTCCAATCTTCATGAAAGTGGAAGGGGTAGGACTACAGTACTTTAAGTGATTGTCGAATGTTCTAAAGCTAGTCGCTATGAAATTGTTTTTGCAATCTGTTTGTATGTCCAAGAGATAAAAAAGTGAATGACTACTTCCCATTTTAGAAAAGTATAGTTATTTATATATTTGAAAATTCAGACAAATAACAAGGGATATTTCGAAATAGTTCATTCCACACATTCAACACGCAAATTTAAGGTGAGACAGTAATTAATGAAGATATATATATATATACACACACACTATGGGTCCTTTAAAATAAGTATATTTTGCTTCAGAGGGCATGGAACTTATTTAAAGCCCAGGCTTCTAAATAAAGAAATAAATAGGCACGGAGGTCCAAACTTGGGGTTTATTGAACCTATGCCCCCAAGTGGGGCATCCCCGGGAGGACGGCCGTCCCAAGGAGTCACGACTATGCAGAGATCAGAATCCCTACATTTTACCAGTTGGAAACTCCCCGGCAGACAAGTACAACCGGCATCTCACCCTACTGTGGTCCGGAAACGGCCCGACCAGACCGGAATCGAGTCCGGAGGAGTTTTTACCAGGAGCATATCATCCTGCCATGCAACGCCGAGGCATCGGCCTATAATTCTACCCTCAAAGAGACCACCAGTTGAGAGTTGATGTGCAATGATAAATGAGATGACATGGAGGGAAATTCGCGATAGGAAATTCGGGAGATGTACGAGGGCTGTTCAATAAAGAATGATCACATTTTTTGACAATGTACCTTTACACATCCTCATAATTTTGATGGTCCTTCTCAAAATAGTCTCCCCTGAATACGATGCACTTGTCCCAGAATTTCTGCCAGTCTTCAAAGATATACTGGAACCCATTTCTTGAGACATCCTTCAATATCACCTCCGCAGCCTTCACCACAGCTTCTGATGAGTTAGGGAATAGAAAAGTCACATGGGGCTAAATCTGGACTATAGGGAAGGTGAGATACTCAGCAACAACATTGCCAATATGCGGCCGCGCATTCACGTGGTGCAGCGTCCGGCTTGCTTCATGGAAATGTGGTCTTTTACGCCTGACATGGTCTTGCAATGTTTTCAGGACATCTCTGTAGTATTGTCCAGTTATTGATATGTGTGCAGGTACAACATGCTGATAAACCATTCCATGAATATCAAAGAATGAGATGACCTTAACTTTTCCAGCAGAAGCAACCACTTTTGCTTTTTGGGGGGTTGGAAATGAAGGAGATTTCTACACTGAGCTGTGCTGTTTGCTCCCAGGATCAAAATGAGGTAGCCAAGTTTCATCGGCAGTAATTACGTTTGAAAGAAACTCCGGATCTTCCTCTAACATCAACTTTAACTGCACGTTACCTCCATTGCAGCGGTAGGCGTTACTGGACATGTCTGAACTTGCCTGGTTCTTACAGGCGGGAACTAGGAGTACCAACAATGTAAATACTGTGGCGTGTTTGTTTCACATTAAGCTAACAGAATATAAGATTGAATTTTAGTGCGAAAAATTATGATCGTAAAAAATTATGATCATTCTTTATTGAACAGCCATTGTAATTAACCTACCCAGCTTTCGTCTGGGACTCAGGAAAGTCCCCGAAAAAAACATAAAAGGTTGAGGTCGACTGGCCACGAGAATCGAACAGGGGCCTCCCGAATGCGGGTCACAGAGCCATTGCGGTCTTTAGGTAGCGCATGGGTAGCAACTTCAGTGCAGTGCAGGAAAAGTCGGTTAAATACTAAAAAGTCATTTAATTTTTTTTTTTTTTTTTTTATATTCTAGAGTTGAGATATGAATTTCTTTTTTAATAAATTCCCCCACCTGGGACTACTTTTATATTATGCGATATGTTTCTTAAAGATTGAAAATAGCTCTTATGATTTTACCATGTTTAAAATATTTTCTGAACAAATGAAACCTAAAATATTAATTTTCTGAGAACAGCCTCAGAAGCCTTCTTCATACTCAGTGACTTTTACATATCAGGCAATCTGTAAGAGATATACCTACTGTTCAAAATATCTAGATCTCGTTAAATCACGCAAATAAGTTAAAAAAAGTTTTGTGTGGTGTTAACCATTTCCGCGATATTCCCTCTCGTAAGTTCTAATTTTCAAAAACGTATACTTTCCTCGAATAATAAGTCGTTATTCATTCTTCCTCCAACTCCTGCCTATTCAAAAACAACGAAATTTCAAATCCACCATATATTTACCAGCTCTTAAAATATCAAACTTTCTGTTATGCCCTATCGCCGATTCACCATGAGTTTCAGGGGAAAAAGGAGAAAACCAAGAAAATTCATGCTAAGCAATATTTTATTTCCTGTGGATACATTTTCAAAGTTTATTCCCTGATATCCGCTGTGCTGCGGACAGTTTGACAGCTGCTTAAGCTCGAGTGACCGCTTCCGTGAGCTCATTCAATACCGAATATTTCTGTTTTTACGCATGCGTAACCTTGAATACCATGCTTCGTAGGTTTTCGGGATTAATCGTGACTCTTCGATAGTCAGGAAACACTGACAGATTTTGTCCGTGAAGTCTCTGTAGCGTGTGAAGAAAAGTTTATTTTTTGTTGTTTTGTTTTATGTGGCGCTTTTAAATACAACTGTAAGCAGAGGTTTAGTGGAACTGGGACGGGCCGGAACGCCGTTCCGGAAAATATTTGCCCGCTTTACAATGACGTAATATTTCCCATTTTGAAATTGCTGAATATGATGTCTACAATAAAATATGCAAATTTCAAAGAGTGTGTGGAACAATAAATAGAACATTTAGAAACAAAATACGTAAAGAAACAAAATTAAAGTTCTACAAAGTTGTGGCTGTACCTATACTGACATACGGAAGTGAGACTTGGACGTTAACTAAAAAGCAACAGAGTAAAATACAGGCTTCAGAAATGAAATTCTTGAGAAGTGTGAAAGGATGCACGAAGGGGGACTTAATAAGAAATGAAAATATAAGAGAAGAGCTGGACATTTTTAGTATGAATGATAGGTTAAAAGATCTCAAACAAAAATGGAAAGAACATGAAATAATGCCAGATAGTAGACTTACAAAACAAATATTACAGTATACAGTCAGATAGGAGATCGGTGGACAGACCCAGGAAACGATGGCTGGAGGACTTCGAAGGTGGAACAGGCACTTGATTGCCTATGCCATGAAGTGCAGAAGATGATGATGATGAAGAAGAAGAAGAAGAAGAAGAAGAAGAAGAAATTGCTGAATTAATAAGGTGAGTTCCTGTAAATATTTTGTTCCAACTAAACCACTGACTGTAGGTAAGTAGGTACTATATTTCAACAGCATTAATAATAGTATTTTACGTAGATTGGCGTTTAATGATGACAAATAGGAAGTTCTTGTGAAGTTTTAAGTTGTTAGCAGAAGTGTGTGAAGTGTGTGCTTTCTCCGTTTTAGGCTAACAGTTCACGAGTTGTGGGCCAGCTGTAGGAAAAAATGGAATGTCTGAGTGGAGAGAGGAAGCAGGAATATGTCTACTTAAAGTGTGAGCATTCTTGCAATGCAAGAAGTGCCTACGTGTGACTGTACAATAGAAAGATTACTGAAGAGTAGCCTTAGTTCTTTGAGTCATTATTCTCTCTTATTTTAATAAACATTATTATTTGGAGCTTCCCTCCCATTGAAAATCACGCCTTGCCACTGATTATGCCCCTGAATTCTCCTATGTTCGTTTGTTTACCGACATTGGAACATGTAATAACACCATTTCTACAAAGTTCATATGTTATAATGTTTCCCCAACTACCATTTTCATAGCTTGCACAAAAACACTATTATTTTCATTTCACTTACGACTCTAGAGGAACATACACAGAAGCGTGGTGTTGTAAAATGGTATACACAAATTGCATGTATAATGAGCATGTCAGTACGAGCAATGTTTTGTATAAATCCGTTAACTGTCTCTCTAAACAGAGCACATTATAAATTGTGGAAGCGCAGATGTCCAGGACTTAAGCAACAGGTGTAACGGATCTCTGGAAATGCAAAGTAGTTATTCGTGACTGCGCATATTAATAATTTCATATATAATTTCATGTCTGGCTAGTGCACTGTAATGCCAGTTGTTCAACCCAAGACATTTCATCAACAGCGAGCTATTATATTAATCCTTTCCTGGCTAATTTACAAAGATAATACTTGCAGACTTGAAGATAAGTGGAAGAAAGGGGCTTCTGGTGAACCTTGATTTCTCAGATCAAACGAGGACTATCCTTAAAGGCAAATCTCCATTGGCAATGAACAGTAAATACAACGCAATTTTAACGCTAGACTTTGTACCTCATGAAGTCACGTTAACGGGTGAAGCAATTGTTTTTATTTAAGCTCCAAAACATGATTATTGTTTATACGAAGGCTGATAAACAAAGACTGAGACTTATCTTTTTTTCACAGATGTTTATTAATGCAATTGAATGTTTACATGGGCTTTTTCAAAGTAGTCCCCTCCTACTCCAATGCACTTTTTATAGCGTCTCTGCCTATCCTTGCACACGTACTGCACACAATTCTGTCAGGTCCTTGAGAATCGCCTCTTTTTTCTAGAGCACTGGGTAACCGCAGTATCAGGCAGCGATTAGGAGGCGGCGAATTAATCGAAGTCAAATAATTAAAAAAGAAGATAAATTAATAGAAATGCTTTGTTAAACTAATATAACAATCCTGTTATAATAATATGAAATTATAATGATTAAAATAGCAGTTTACTTAAGGAATAAGAAGGGAAGAATATATATATATATATATATATATATATATATATATATATATATATATATATATATATATATACTAGTATCCGGGCAAGAAAGAGAAAATATTTTTGTAAAAATCCGTACACGTCGAAGAGACAGGAAGGAAGGACCGTTACCTTCTTTGTGCTAGTAAAAGTTCTATGTCTGTATTCTTCCAGCCAGGAATGTTTTGCGACAGAGGACTTTCAAAATGCAGTTGAGCATGAACGCTAAATGGATTTACTTCGCTGATTTGATGACGCTGTATACCGTTTCAAACAACTCAGGGTAGGCGTTCCCCAACTCAGGGTGGGCTAAACGTCAGTGAGTTATATGAGTTTTGAAAACCAATGCGAAAATTCGGAATAAAATGAGAAACCAATAATAATGTAACATTTGAGAAGTGATTGGTCATGTATTAAAGTTAGAGAGGGGATCAGAATAAGGTTCGAACTGAATGGATAAGTAAGAAAAACTTTACTTACAAGTAGATACTACGACAGGAAGAACGTGTTCATGTGTATTAAGAAGAGAAGCGAAGATTTTGAAATCTTAAATGTTAGGAATTTTACTAACAGGTGGTCACCGATCCAAGTCGATAAACAAACATAGATTCAAGAATTAAACCAAATAATTCTACAACAAACCAAGTATTATTAATACGACTAAGTAGCCAACAACAACCACCAAAATCCATTTCCTACAACCATTCATCTGAGGATAACAGAACTCATAGCTCCAATTAAGCTCCAATTAGAACCCAATTAATTTAACGATGGTATGCAGGTTTGTCGCAACTGCTTCAGAGTTCTCAAATCGAATACTCCTGAGCTTTGCCTTTAGTGATGGGAATAAAAAAAATGTCACGGGATGCAAGATTGGAGCTATAAGGTGGATGTGGTACACAGGTAACATTGAAACGAGTCAGAAACTGCATGAGTTGATTTGCGACGTGAGGCCGTGCATTGTCATGATGAAGTTGCCACCCAGTCTGTGAAAGCTCTGGCCGTTTCTTTGCGATGTGCTTCCTCAGTGTAGTATGCTACTGTAACAGTAGTGTGAGGGGAAACTGCATGCTGGTAAATCATTCCATTACAGTAAAAACATGTGATCACCATCCCTTTCCATGTAGATGGAACAGCTTTTGCCAGTTTTGGAGTTGAAGAACTTAGCGATTTCCACACTATGCTGGCTTGTTTTCCTTCAGAATCATAATGATGCAGCCATGACTCATCACCGGTGATAATGGATTTAAAATATTCATCCCCCCATCAGTAAGAAGACGCAGCCCCTCACGGCTTGTCTCCATTCGCACAGCCTTTTGTTCGGGAGTCAACAGACGTGGCACCCAACGAGCACAAACTCGGGTCATATGAAGATGGTCGTTCATACACTGCCATATGAAATTCTCAACACTTCACTGAGGTTACGTAATATACGCCGATCCTCTCGGACAAAAACAGCAGCTGTGTTGACGTTGACTTCAGTCACAGCAGAAGCCGAAACACCAGGACCACTTGCTTAACACTGAACCACCTAAACACTGTTGCACGAGGTAGTGCATCTTATGTGGACGCTTGCTTCAGCTTTTCACAAGTTTCGGTGGCTGTATGGTTTAAACGAAAACAGAATTTGATTGCGCTCTACTGCTCCTCTCGCGTCACCTTCAAAGTCTGGTATACGAAATGCACGTAGGGTCTACAAAATAGAGCATTACTACCAACCTACCAATACGTGAGTGCTGCCGCCTACCGACATTATACATAAAAACCCGCTCTTTTCAAATATTCATGTTACAGATACGAAACTATCACGGAAGCTACAGGAAATAGTCAGTCTCAGTCTTTGTTGATCAGCCCGCGTATGTATGTTATTTTAAAAACTTCCCTGTAGGCCAGAAAAACCGGCCTGTCAGCCACCGTGGTCCTTAAAGGGCCCGCTAGGTCGGCCGGAGACCGGAGATCGTCCTAGCGAAGGAGGAAGTGCTTACCACGAGCACATCATCCTGCCGTGGAACTCCGAGATACCCGCCGACACTTCTACCCTGAAAGGATAATGGAAATGAAATGGGACGATGTAAGTAACCTATACAGCATTCGCCTGGTGACCCGGGAAAACCCCGGAAAAACCCCTGAATCAGGTAGGTCAGTCATGGCATGCGAACCCGGGCCTCTGAATGCGGGCCATAAACGACACAGCCTGGGCTATCCCACTCGGAACGTATCTCTTACTCAAGGATCAACGGTGTATGAATTGGGTGAAATGATGCTCAAATGAGTCCAGGGTCCATGGAGATTACAGTTACCTGACATTAGTCTTGAAGGATAAGGGATAACTCAAGATAATCCAGATAACTCAACCTGACCGAGATTCGAACTTGGGACCTCTTGAACGTGAGGCAGACACGCTACCATCTACGCTACCGAGGCGGGCCTTTTCGCCCCGATTAAATAAATTTCGTAATAAATAAAAATTAATTTCTAACTCAATTAACTAAGTATATTAAACTGTATAAGGTCTTCGTGACCATTATAATAATATTTAAGTCTATTTACTTAAAATATAAATGCAACTTCAATTAATATAAAAGCAATTTACATTATCCAACCATCATTTGTACAGTGACAGGAGAAAACTTGATGAGGTTATAGTTCTTTTGCTGTATGAATTATAATACTTTGGTAAATGTGAAGACGAATGAATCATTTTGTTTATTTTACTAATTTCAGCACTGCCTAAGAATAACTTATGCCACCCATATTAAGATTACTCCACTTATACTAATTGTATTGTAAATAACTTTTTTGACATATTCTTCTTGCTTGATGATGCACAACCTTCAAGTAATTAACTATGAGGAATGTTTTATACAATTGTTCATTTTGTCTAATAAAATAATGTAGAAATAGAAACTCGATGGAGAACTGTTAGGTTATATTTTAAATAATTTAAATGGTTTTCTTGCACGTAGGTATTTTATTTCGCCAGATATTGTTTTCGCGTTTTTATCTTCTCTCCGTTGGAATGCTGTTTTATCTGTTGTAGCAATTATTCTTTGTTACGTTACATTCATTTACTTAAATACTCTGTGACAAGAGTTTTGATGCCACTTAGGAAGGTAAACAGATAGTTAACACAATTTGTTAGGCAAGTGTTCTGTTGAGAAGCATGAAATTAAATGTTACGCTCTTTTTTCAATTAATTAATCGCTTCACCGACTTCCTAGAGGTTAGCTGGGAGTTCTGCCACGTATGGATTCGGTTGGCTTTGGGCTTTGATCCAAAGTACCTTTGGGGAGGAGTAAATCACCAAACCTTGAATCCTCCCAAGTTGTTCTTTAGCCCATGACTAAAATGAAGAGGACGTTACACCAAACTTTATAACTAGAATTGGTAACCGAATGCTAGCTGACAATCACAGAGTTGTGAACCACAATTTTGAGGGAGTGAGTTGGCGAGCCAGAGCAGTGTAAAAGTGGTTTGTTCTATGGCCCAAAACTGTAAGGTGGTCGTTCTCTACCTTACATTGTCTTATCTGTGGATAATGGATAGAGAAGGCTGTGTTATTTAAAGTAACAGAGCTTTTCCGTTTGTTTCTCTATATTTTTGAGTGAATCTTAACAATTTTCCATTCCGAGATCTTAGATATTTCCAAAACGATTAAAACTAATTATTTCAAAATGCGATATTTAAGGTGACTGTGGGTTCGTAGAACTAAAAGTCCAATTTGCAGAAATTCTAAATTTTCTTTATTTGGGTAGAAATACACTCACAGTAGCAGTATTACATCACATACACAATCACAATCTACCAAGGTCGATGACCACAACAGCGTTCTGATTTCATCAGCTCTCGTTACAACACTTCACAGCTGTTTACTGCTTACGACTGCCTTCCGGCGAGTCGTCGCTCTCTTAAATATCTCATTGATAAATTCGAGAGATTTCTGGAACAAACACGAAATCGACTGTTTTCTGTCAATCAAGATATCACCAGAATTTTCTATACGGGAAACTTTATCCGTGCCGGCAAGTCATTTATCTCGCACTATCTTTAACTGTTTATGCAAGCTCTTTAGTACCACACTGTCTGCCTATCAGTTCCTTTGTGTAAACAAGCCGCGCGTACCCTTTTTGCGCGTACATCGCCAGTCATAAGAACAAGAATTCACGACACTATCCATTTCAGGTTAAGCCCACAGTTTCCACAACTTTCAGTCAGGGAGAGGAATTCTTAAGCATTTGACTTCAAGTTACCTATCTAAACTCGCTAAACATCAACGGCTATGAAACACTAACGGACAGGTTAACACTTCTAATGTTCTAGTGAGTGCCAACAAAATGTACGAAGGAAACAAGACTGAAAGAAAATAGGACTGAAGAAGAAGAAATAAGTGTGGTAGAAGAATTTATAGACATTTTAAAAGGTATGAATGGCTGTTCCGATGTTGATGAAGACCGAGATTATAAACGGATTACAGAGGAAGGCATTCATGAAGTGTTACTGAAAATGAAAATGTAGAGCATTCAGATTCAGAAAGTGTTGATGAACCAGCTGTGTCAATGCCCCACGCTCATGCAGTAGCAAACAGAGAAATTGATGCTTTATTTTGTGAGTCAAGCTGAAACATTGCCAAATGAACTTCTAATGTTAAGCGGATGCAAGATAAGTGATACACTAAACTGTGACACCAGAAGCTCACTGCAGTCTTTTACTACCGACTGGTTTGTAGTCCAGTACAAATACATAGGCTATTACAGTACGTGCAGTGAAAAAGTGCCGATAGTAATTTATAAATTCCATTAAAAATATTTTGGGGATGTACATGTAGTTTTTAGTTTTTCGTCATTCTCTGGATAACCTGGATTTTCGTTAACTCGAATTGGCCCTGGTCGCAGTAGGTACGGTTAAACGAGGTTCTACTGTATATATAAATTAACATTATTTGTGTATCCATTTAAGGCGAAGCACACATTGTCCCCAGCTCTTAGCCAGGGCGAGGGAGTCTTAAGCATTTGACTTTAAGTTATCTACTTACACTCAGTGAACAACAATGACCATGGATCACTGACGGGCAGGTAAACACGGTCTAGTGAGTGGCAACAAACTGTACAAAGGATGGGGAGCTGACCTTATTGCATGTAGGCCAATAACAGTTCAACTTTATTTTCGTCCAAGTTTTAATGTTTAGATATTCTGGACTATTCATGACATCTCAACCCAATATGCGCACCAATTTGTATATTTTTGCGTTCTATATTGTTAGCGAAATTGTCAGAACTTGCCAAAGTGGTGGTTGGTTACTTTCCGATTTGCCTTAGACATATTTAACTGTGGGTTTTGTTTACAGTGAACGTCATGTCCCATTAGATTGGAGGATAGCTAATTATCATGTCGGCTTTGCTCTTAATGTTCAAACTGAGATGAAGCTTAAACGAGCACAGATTCAACCTGTTGGAATATTTACGGAGCGTATAATCTTTTTTTCTTAAACGTGAAGCAAAGAGGTGACATTTGCCAGAAGAACGTCCCACGCAGGTTAACTAAGGCTGTGTGCTTCGCAGTATTTCTGAATTTACACGTCACATTCATTTATCGGAATCTGACGATAGTCATCTTTCAATTGTTTATAGCAATTTCTAGCGTGTACATAACTTATTATTATGTGCCAACATTTGACGATGTATATATATTAGGAAAATTCTAGTCTCGTTTTATGTCTTTTTTTATTTTAGAGCTGCTTCTTACCTCTCTACTAAAAATAAAAATTCTAAAATCCAAAAGAGGCGTTTTATAATAAAATGAGTTTGTGTGTGTGTGTGTGTGTGTGTGTGTGTGTGTGTGTGTGTGTGTGTGTGTGTGTGTGTGTGTGTGTGTGTGTGTGTGTGTGTGTGGGAAGGGGGGGCTCCACACATACACACACTCTTGCTCAGAACAAAATTTTGTCATTTTTAGTCTTTGAGGGCTCAAATGACCCCGTTGTCGACAGGCCCTAAACCACCACACACTCACACTCACTCACTAGTCCCCGAAGTCACGTTGAAATGATTTTCGGGATGTTTAGATATATTTTTGCTAGGGATGGGTCGATACCAGCTTTCCTCGATACTCGATTCTCCATACCGATACACGATATTTTCCACGATACCCGATACGTCGATAATCGATTCCATCACTTCTACTTTCAATACAAAATAGAATATTGGGGGAACTGTGTAATGCTAATTAAATTAATTAACTGCACATATTTAATGAGAGAAAATCTTAAAAAGTCTCCATTGTACTTACTTCAAACTCTACATTAGAAATTAAAAAGCACCTGAGTTCGAATCTCTCAGGGTGAGTTATCTGGATAAGGATTTTTCCGGGGTTTTCCTTTATCCTGAAAGACGAATGTCGGGTAACTCTAAGCTGTATGGATCCTGGGCTCATTTGAGCATCATTTCACCCCTTCCACTCATCGTCTGATATGACAACGTTGGAGGACGTAAATTAAAAAAAAAATTAAAAAGCAAACCAATAAACTTTTGTAAGTTTATTTTTTCCTTAAAAAATACTAGCATTTTCACTCTTTCGGGGTCAAGTCTACTTCTTTTTCTGTCACAGGAGTTCTGCTGTGCTCAATAGCCTTTCAAAGAACACTGTTGTAGGTGGAGTACACAAATACTTAGTCTAATTTTTCTTACTTCTTGTAAGTTTTGAATTTGTTTTCCAGTAATTCTTCTTCTTCTTCTTCTTCTTCTTCTTCTTCTTCTTCTTCTTCTTCTTCTTCTTCTTTTCTTCTTCTTCTTCTTCTTCTTCTTCTTCTTCTTCTTCTTCTTCTTCTTCTTCTTCTTCTTCTTCTTCTTCTTCTTCTTCTTCTTCTTCTTCTTCTTCTTCTTCTTCTTCTTCTTCTTCTTCTTCTTCTTCTTCTTCTTCTTCTTCTTCTTCTTCTTCTTCTTCTTCTTCTTCTTCTTCTTCTTCTTCTTCTTCTTCTTCTTCTTCTTCTTCTTCTTCTTCTTCTTCTTCTTCTTCTTCTTCTTCTTCTTCTTCTTCTTCTCTTCTTCTTCTTCTTCTTCTTCTTCTTCTTCTTCTTCTTCTTCTTCTTCTTCTTCTTCTTCTTCTTCTTCTTCTTCTTCTTCTTCTTCTTCTTCTTCTTCTTCTTCTTCTTCTTCTTCTTCTTCTTCTTCTTCTTCTTCTTCTTCTTCTTCTTCTTCTTCTTCTTCTTCTTCTTCTTCTTCTTCTCTTCTTCTTCTTCTTCTCTTCTTCTTCTTCTTCTTCTTCTTCTTCTTCTTCTTCTTCTTCTTCTTCTTCTTCTTCTTCTTCTTCTTCTTCTTCTTCTTCTTCTCTTCTTCTTCTTCTTCTTCTTCTTCTTCTTCTTCTTCTTCTTCTTCTTCTTCTTCTTCTTCTTCTTCTTCTTCTTCTTCTTCTTCTTCTTCTTCTTCTTCTTCTTCTTCTTCTTCTTCTTCTTCTTCTTCTTCTTCTTCCTTCTTCTTCTTCTTCTTCTCTTCTTCTTCTTCTTCTTCTTCTCTTCTTCTTCTTCTTCTTCTTCGTCTTCTTCGTCTTCATCTTCTTCGTCTTCTTCTTCCTCTTCTTCTTCTTCTTCTTCTTCTTCTTCTTCTTCTTCTGGCGCTACAGTCCATGATACCCGTCTCAGTAGCGTAGATGGTAGCATGTCTACCCCATGTTCTAGAGGTCCCGAGTTCAAATCTCGGTCAGGGTGAATTACCTGGATAAGGGTTTTCCGGGGTTTCCCTTATCCTAGATGACGAATATCGGGTAGCTTTAAAGCTCCATGGACGCCGGACACATTTGAACATCATTTCACCCATTTCATTCATGGTCCGACATGATAACGTTGGAGGACGTAAAATTAAAAAAAAAAAAAAAAAAAAATAGAAAGTCCAGGATGAACCTTGGCCTTTCCAAAGAGCTTCCTCATCCATCACGTTCACATGCTGCTCCCTTCAGTTTCTACATCCCAGCTTCCGCAAATCCTCTTCCATTTCATCCAGCCATCTTGTTCGGCGTCGACCACGGCCTCTTTGCCCTCCAGGGTTTCCAAAGAGGAGCTTCTTTGTTACCTTGGACTTCTCCATTCTTGTCACATGACCAGCCAATCTGATCCTTCCTGATTTTATGATTCTTGTTACAGGTGCATCAGCATGTATAGTGTACAATTCAGCATTGTACTTTCCAGTATTTCATTGTACCTGAAAGGGGAGGTGACAAATCGCCGTTAAGATGTGTAGTAATTTCCTCCTGGGAACTTTTAATAAAATAAAAATTACAGATTCTCCACCGAAATATCGAAAAACTACCGAACGAATTTTCTGAAGGACGTATCGTTCAATGTCGATACCATGCAAGTATCGTCAGTATCGAGGCATTTCCCACCTCGATACCGTAGAAGGCAGTGTGTCTGATTTGCGTTCAAAATGTCCCGAGTTCGAATCTCGGTTAGGGTGAGTTGCCTGGATAACGTTATTTCAGGGGTTTTCCCTTATCCTAAAAGACGAATGTCGGGTAACATCATTCATCGTCGGATATGACTTAACGTTGGAGGACGTAAAATTAAAAAAAAAAAACGAAATATTATAAGTATCGAGGATTCATCTTTAATTTTAGCAGGTTAATTGTAATCAATAACCAGAAAAGATATCACATTAAAATATTATAAAGGCTTCCTCAAATGAACAGCGTGCTCTTCCCAGTCCAAAGGTACAGAGTTCAGTTCCTGGTTATGCCGATAGCTTTTGTTATGAGATGCGTGTTTGTACTGACGGCACTACCTACGTTAGTTAGCCTGGTCACGAGTGTAACAAGAAGTGCCTTGTCCTCGAGTGCCGAACCTGTGCGAATTGCCTACCCTTAAGCTGGTGAGTTTTCTTCCATATATGGCTGGTTTACCTGCTTGAGGTAATTATTAATTGGGTTTATTGTGATCACTGAATTTTATGTGTTTTCCTCGTTGATTTAATGTTTATTATTATAGGGTACAAGCGGAGAATTATTTGGAATTTTATATTCCCATTAAGTGTTCAATTGACTTTATTTATGCATGTCTCATGTTGTCTGTATCCAATTCCAGTTATAAAAGGAGACGAATTTATATAAATATTTATGGAAATTACCACATCATTTTGCGCTACTAATGGGTGTGTATTCCATCAAGCTTACACATTCACGAGAAATATGAATCCGCAAGAAACATATATAGTTGAGCTCTTTAGAATCATTGTATTTGTGATCTTTCAAAAATATATACATGGATGGCTTCAAGATGGTTTAATGGGGCAGGCTCTTTGGAGCAAGGGTCGAAGATGCCAATAACTGACGGAGCATTAAGTATAGGTTCGTCTTCTTGGAACATGACATACTTAGCGCTACCCCTCCCTGTGACAAGGAAGGGGTGAGAAATTTTGTAAAGACATAGCCACCACTATCCACTACTGCTTAGTCTACGTCAGACAGCGACAGGTGATACAACCAGTGTAAGACTTGTTTATTTACATACAGTGTTTTATACTGACAGTGAAATATGGTAATAATGTAAATATCGTATCAAAACCGGTGGTGTACGAGATAACTAGGAGAAACAATGATAAGTTCAAACTATATACAATCGAATCAATAACTGAACTAAATGGACATACCTTACCTACGTGTCATTGTGATAGGAATGCTATCGAGCTAATATGGGCACAAATTAATGAAGGTAGAAGCGTTGTACTGGGAAAAAGACGGATAAATTGATATGTTGGACAATTTCATCATAAATTTAGAAGAAAGTGAATCTCTAATGGACGGTATATCCATACTACTGCCATCTACCAAGAGTCTTTAAAGCTTTAAAGGGATAACTATAGTATAATCAGACGGAGTCAATTGGAACGTTACATGGAAGTGATGCGATATCGGATTAGACAGTCATGGGTTACCTACAACAGCGCGGTCTGTGTTTCAAGATAAATCAGACGAACTGTAAAACGTGTGGTAACTCCTTGCATGAGAGAACTGAGAGTCGCCGGGAAAACTGTGCCGTCATCCTGGACGGGCAGCGGTTCTATACCCGGGATTTAAACTCCGTACGCTACATTAGTGGAACTAATCCCGAGAATATTTTCGAGAACTAGAGCTCCACGCTCCACGGCGCAGATATAGTGTATAAATTTATGATTATTTATTTTCATGTATAAAACACAGCTAAAGACATGAGTAAGAAGGCATAAACATCCTAAAAATTAAAAGTAGTAACAATGACATAAATATTATCATTTTTGTTAATATTATTGCTACACTTTTTGTTGTTCTGATTGTTCAATTGTAAGATTCACAACCGAAAGTGCTATACGCGGTGCGTTCAAGTTACACCACCTCCTATTTTTTTCAGGACTGGGACCAGATAGGAACTTTTGTTTTTTTAAATACACGTGGACTCTTTGTAAATGCGTGACAGAGATGGCAGCACTGTACAGTGTATAGAACTCTAGTGGTAGTGACGAGACAAAGGACTGTTTTTGATACTTAAAATGGCGACGTTTTCATTGCAAGAACAGCGTGTAATCATTCGTTTTCTCCATTTTCATGCTGTAACACCTATTGAAATTCATCGCCAGTTGAGTGAGGCATGTGGTGATGGCACCATGGATGTGTCTAATGTACGTTCCTGGGTGCGATAGTTCAATGAAGGCAGAACATCGTGTGACACAAATCAAGACAGTCATGGACTCGCACCAGCCGGCCTATTTTGGAGGTGATGTCTGCAACGCTCAATCTACGATCCTCCAAAACAACGTTCTCCACTTACTGGATCATGTCGTCAGACCGGCTGTTGCGAAGCCGTGACTGTCTTGGTTACACACTGTACTTTCAATGAAACCGTCGACATTTTAAGTATCAAAAACAGTCCTTACTCTCGTCGCTGTCAATAGAGTTCTGTACATTGTAGTGCTACCAACTCTGTCACGCATTCACAAAGAGTCCACGTGTATTAAAAGAAAAGTTCCTATCCGGTCCCAGGACTGAAAAAAAGGGTGTTACTACTTGAACGCACCTCGTAGGAGCAAACGTATTTCTTTCTTCTATCTAGAGCTTTCAATTTCGATTCCGGGCTGAAGACATTTTTTAAAACTTTATGTCACTTTAAGTTTGAAAGGTGGGAATGCACGAGTGACATATAAGTTTAAATAATAAATAAAAAATCCAACTTTTAATATACAAGTAAATGAGTTAAACTTTTAAGATGCCTCAACGTGTGAGCTGCCGGGTTCGAGACATTACGGATAGCATTGGATCAGGTAGTTCAACCACAGGAATCGAACCTGGACCTACCGAATGCGGGCCACAGACGAAACCCTCGGTTCACTGATAGAACTGTATACATAACTAAGGCCTATGTAATTCGCAAGGTACAAGGTGTCCCCTTTGATTAAATTACCTATACTTACAATAAGCTGTTTTGACATTTGGACATTCATTTAATCTGTGCTGTTTAGATCACAACTTACTTTTTCACGGAAATATCCTGCGGGGCCGTCAGTATTTCCTAATTTTTATATCGTTTGATATTATAAAGACATTTAGGTAGCGAGAGTATTCCACATCTCAACTAGTTATCTACATAATCACTTAGGTAGTTAAGCGAATATCGCCCTTGTACGACAGTCATTTACACCCATCAGGACGAAGAAAATTATTTCATAACGGCCACTTAGGTACCATCAGATAAGTAATGTTGAATCCTTATATCTACAGACCTTTCATCTTAATAACTGAATGTCACGAGATTTCCCTTTGTGCGTACACACAAACTAAACAATTTGGGAGTGCGGAAGTTACGCAGAAATCACCATTCGGAATGAATGGACATTTTTTATAATTTGGGGTTGTGAACAAACAACAAGGTATCTGCTAATGAGTAGCTAATTCATACCAAAGTATTCCACTAATTATTCTTAAAATTTTGCTTGGACAATTTTCACCTTCTGTTCTATTTACGTACAGGAAGCAGAAATCGTAGTTTTTTTTTGGTTACTTATGAGTAGTTGACATGCTTTAAAGTACTTAAGATCACTCACTCAGATTTTTTATGTTCAATCCTCCGAAACATATTTTCCTCCAAATTTTGGAAATCTTCAGCAGTCGCTAACCATTTCTGGACATTTAATAATGAAATTGGTTAATATATACAACTGTTAAAATCTGTACAATTAAAAAGTGAACTGGATATTTGGGGGGAAATATATATTTTAAACACTGATAAAGAAAAAAAATTGAACTTTGACATTCCAGTATATAATCGTGTACTACAGTTTATTAAACAATCTACATGTAAAAACTTCAATAATTTCAACGATGATGATGCCCAGTTAATCACTATTAAATCATCTACTAAAGATCAAGTTAATGATAATCCAAATCTCAACCGGCCTAGGATTCTATTGACAGAGATGGAAGAGAAAGTACATCACCCTCAACAGAGGTCCAGCAATTTAATTTCATCTCTACCATAGAGAAACCAACTTCAGGTAATATTCAATCGCCTACGTCCAGTAGGATCATCTCTTCAGTCGAGAATGAAGTGAGACCCGCAGTTTCAAAGGTTGGCATTGGAAATCAGGAGTTATAAGCCTCTTGAGAAGAAGGAAGAAACATGGCAATCAGTAGTTGCAGCATGGCCCGCTGAAGATGTCCAAAATTTGGATGAAAACATGTTTCGGAGGAATGAACGTAAAAATCGGAGTGAATAATCTTAAATACATTAAAGCATGTCATCTACTCATAAGTAACCAAAACTGATGTCTCACTTTAAACACTTTGGTGATATTTAAACAAAATAGATCGTGCTGTTTATATTCCAAGATGAGAGTCAGGTAACTCTAAGCTAAATGTACCCTGAACTCATTTAAGCATCATTTCACCCAATTCATTCATCGTCCAATATGACTTACCGTTGGAGGACGTAAATTAAAGGGGGAAGAGAAAAAAAGGTTTTCGGGTACAAACATTTAGATAAAAATTGTTGCATATTTTAAATGTTCTAAAAAGTTATATATCCGGCGCCATGGCTCTAGTTCGCTGCCATGGATTCCATCCCACCTGTGGGGGTGCGGGTTTTAAGTCCTAAGTTTAGGACCGGTGCCCACGCAGCATTGTGAGGTACACAGGAGATGCAATAAGTAGCGAATCCCACCACAAAACATTTCTGGCTGGGGTACTGACCCTATTTGCTTCCCGTATCGGTTGCACGATCGAAATAAATGTTATGACTCTATATAACAGATTAAGCAAGGTGTCAAAATGTACTACACAAAAATGCATATCTGCTTTAACTACACGAGTAATTTAAAGTAAATTTCTACTGGACTGGACTATGCTACGGAGGGGATTCGGCACGTAGGTTCAAACTTGCTCATTGCCCCTAGGTGGGGCACACCAGGGAGAAAGGATGAGGCGAGACGAGACAAAGGATGGCATCTCAAGAAGAAATGACAGTGCAAACGGCAGGGCTCATACAATTGACCAGTAGAAAACTCCCCGGCAGGCCAGTATAACCGGCAACCCACGCATCGTGGTCTTGAAAAGCTCCACCAGTTCGGTCTGGAGACCGTCCTACCGGAAGAGGAAGTGTTTATCATCCTGCCAGTCACCGCCGAGACTCCCGCCGAAACTTCTACCCTGAAAGAGACCACCAGATGAAAGATGATGTGAAATTATAATGGGGATGAAATGGAGGGGCAAAAAATTTGGGGGATATAATTAACCTATCCAGCATTCAGCTGTAGATCCGGGAAAACCCATGGATCAGGTAGGTCGGCCACGGGAATCGACCCCGGTCTCCCGAATGCGGATCACAGACAAAATCACCTGAATCATCCCTCTGGGTATTGTGGCTTTAGTTACCTATTCATTTGGGTTTTTCAGTACTTGATCTTTTTTAAGAATAAAACTCGCATTACATTCACATTAACTTTTCTACTCACCTCTATAAAGCATTCGTGCAGAATCATATTGTCCTATTTATAAATGCATCTGAAGGTTTGCCAGAAATGATTTCAGGACACTTTCGTTGTTTTAACATACAAGGATGTTAAGGCGGTAGTCATTTGCTGAATTTAAATTTCATAATCTTTGCATGGCCTGGAGAAACAATTGAATGATTACTTAGAATCTCGAACAAAATGTTTTAAGGTTCAATCCTACAGCAATGAACATCTGGGAATGTTTGATACAAAACATATTAATTTAGGTAAATCCTGAACGTAAACGTGATACGTGGTTTACCAGTTTTTATAAATTTGATTCAGATTCAAGAGAACTTCACTGTCAGAATAATGTACGCTTTATTTGTGAAACAAGTATCATAACATGATATGAAGAAAGTGGACTTTGTATACAGGGTGCTCCACCTAACTCTGCGACCT
The DNA here is from genome assembly GCA_030765055.1 of Mantis religiosa. Lineage (NCBI taxonomy): Eukaryota > Metazoa > Arthropoda > Insecta > Mantodea > Mantidae > Mantis > Mantis religiosa. Next base: position 82,494,628 of record CM060959.1, read on the forward strand.
CAAATATCTCCGAAATGAAACAAAATATGAAAATTATAACTGGCCAGGAATGTACATATGTTAGGAGCTCACAAAATGAGAAAGTATGCACAATCCATAAAGGTAAACAAATAACATTTCCAACATCAAGTTGCGTACATTTAAATGGAACATGTGTGTTTATTCTAGCAAAATGACAACTGGAGCTACAATTAGTGATAACACACTTGGTTCCACTTTTCTAAACACATTTACTAGTGGTCTATAGCCCTCAGAAACTCCATTGTTGTACATTACATCCGACATGGAAAATGCCCCCACAAATCACCGGTAGCGTCTTGTGCGATGAAACCTTGTCACTTCAACAGATGTTTGAAATGCCCTCCGTTTACATCAATACACTTTTGGAATCAGGTAACAAGAGAGTTTTTCACGGACTCCAGTGTTTCTACAGATATTGCCGCACAAGCCGCGGCATATCCTCTACTGCCATTGGCGGTTCTTGATACATTCTATCTTTCACTGTGCCCCAGAGAAAGAACTTTAATGGCGTCAAGTCTGGAGACCGACCTGGCCATCGCACAAGATTTCCCCGTCCTAACCACCTATTTGGAAACTTCGCATCCGCAACGTCTCTGGAAACCTGTGCATAATGTGCGGGACATCCATCATGCTGGAATCACATTGATAGAACGTTTCTAATCGCACAATCTCCAAGAGGTAGGGTAGAGTTTGTTGCAGAAATGATGCATATTTCAGAACGTATGAGGTTTAGAAACGTGAAACCAAGTGTGTTATCACCAGACATCGGATCCCGTACACCTTAGCAATCAGTGTACGCGCACAGATAATCTACAAGGTCAGGCGCGACATGAACAAACGTCTGTGTTCAACAAGTATACCGAGGTATGTGTACAGTCCGGTACGGATACTAAGTGTAGCCTACTTTACAACATGCCATCCTTCTCATTGCTTTCGTTGCGGGAATTACAGTGAACAACCGTGTACATTCGTAAATTGTCGAATGATAATTTTCTGTGCCTGTCACTGAAACAATATAAAATATTGGGAGAAAGTTCGTTCAATGTCACATGACGTTAATGGTATATATGAGTAGTACAAATCATTTTCATATGCTTGTCCGAGGCTTCAATTATTTCTTATATTACGCAGCGCTGAAAATCAAGTATTTTTGTGTTGAATACTGGACAATTCATTTTTTGTTCTTTTGGTATATTGTTAATTTTTGCAGACACCTCCTCGACTGTTTTTAGACAGCTCGAAAGTGCATTGTTCAAGTTGTTAATACCCAAAACTTTTGATATATAAAATGTAGATTATCCAATAATTGTTGTGAAGATAATGTTCATAATAAAATTTGTCAAACACCTTGCACTCCCTGGAAGGCAGATCTACCTGCGTGGCGAGCAGCAGTTGTAATGACAATAAAGATACGCATTACAAACCGGACTATCCATGTGTGTTTTCCTCGGGACTGGCGTCAGCAGTTTGTACTGCGAGACTCGTAAACTTCATATCCCGTAGAAAGTGTACCGGCTCCTATGTCTGGTTATCACTAGTTGCAGCTCTAGTTGTCATTTTGATAGAATAAGCATGCATGTTGCATTTTAAAAAACGCAACTTGGTATTGTAAGTGTTATTTGTTTACCTTTATGGATTGTGCATACCTTTTCATTCTGTGAGACCCTGACATAGGTGTATTCCTGGCCAACTGGAATTTTCATATTTTGTTTCATTTCGGAGATATTTGAGGTCGCAGACTTAGGTTGGACATCCTGTGTAAAGTAACAAGACACCAAACTCATCAAAATTCCAGCCAACACAAAAGTAGAGATTTGAGGTTTAAAATCACCTGCATATTCTTAAAAGCAAGTTATTTTAATATTTTTTTCTTCAATGATTGTTGTCATCAAACAGCTGCTTGCGGCGGAAACATCTAACATTTACTTTGAGAGCTTCACGAATAAGTATCAAGATGATATGAAATTAAAATTAAGAAGTTACAATATAAGTGCATTTAGAAACAGCTTTAATTAATTAAAATATTTTATAGAAATAAGTATACACTTTTAAATTTTATTTCTAAAGATATATGCGAACAATGTGATACAGTTGTAAGACAGGTATCTCTGCAACTAAAAGTTTAAATCTGGTTCTAACACTTTGAAAATTACACCGCAAGCTGATCATTAAATTGTTAAAAATATTTCTTTTCTCAAGAAATTCTCGAAGAAGTTATCTGCAATTCTGAATGTTTGTAATAATGTAATCACAAACATCTAAGAAAAAGTGAATTTAATTGTTTAAGAATTAGAATTTTCAGTTTAGTACATTTATACATTTTCATGTCTTAAAACTCATCTCAAAGTTAGCTACTGTAAGTCTGGTAGTAAATGGTTACTTTGTAGACTCGATTCAGCTTCAAACAAATCATTTATCTTAAAGCGAAACAGAAAAAGAAGAGTCGGCATCTGCTTCTCATCTTTTTGAGAAAATTACTAGCTGTCGAATGCAGATATTGCATGATCTTTAAGGATAGCTATCAACATATATTAAATATTCACATCATTTGCTTAACATGTTATACCCGCCTTTCCCCTCTGGCGAAGTTGAATCGATAGCGTGAGATAATTCACCAAATTTTGGCTTCGTTCTTCAACAACTCAATTAATCTATCAAGCTGACACCTCGGTGACTGGTAAAGTGTGTCAGAAGACTCTTGTCGTGTTCGTTTTGACTGACGAAATTGTTTTGCCTGAGGCTTCTTCAAGAGGAACTGGGGCAAACCCGTTTTTGTTGGTGGTGTTTAGCGTGCAAATATGCTACCGCGTGCAACATGAAAACCTCACGTAATAATGAGTAGTTACGCATTTGTTGCTTCTAAAAGGACAAGTTGAACAAAAGGAAGGATAGAAATATTCTAAAGAGTAGGAAAACAGAAAAAAAAAACAGAAAAACTGAAGTCGTAGTTTGAGCCAGTAAAAAAAAAAAAAAAAAAAAAAAAAAAAAAAAAAAAAAAAAAAAAAAGGACATCCTTGCGCAGTGTTTTGAAGAACCTCTTCTTCTTCTTTACAAGGCAAATAGCCCGTGTCGGGCATGACCCTGCCAACCTGACTTCCGGCCTCATGCCCACATACGTGAGGCAGAGTTGGACGATCATCCAATCAATTCGGGTAGCAGATGTGGCAACCCAACCGGAAAGTTGGCTACCTATTGTAGCTCCTCAAATTGGATGAGTGGGCATCGGTCGTATACCCTGGGCTTAGAATCCGCACCTTGCAAGGGTGGGATCGAACCCGGGTACATTCCGTGGCAGAGAATCAAAGCACAACACTCCAAAACGCTACGCCACGGTGCAGGACTCTGAAGAGTCTAACAGTTATAAGAGAGCAATGTTTGGCCAGTAAATTTATTGAAGCTGTTGGTATTCTAAATAATTACACATATTTACTTAGTTCATTTTTAAGGATTGGAGGCCGCACCATGTCCAAACTGTTAGTCCGCTCGACTCCCACCAAGGCAGTCTGGGTTCGATCCCAGGTGACAGCATGTGAGATCTGTGGTGGACAAACTGACACTGGTACGGGGTTTCTTTCTAATTTCTGGTTTTCTACGCCATCTCATTACACCGGTGCTCCATCTTCATTCCATGTATCATTGGTGTTACCGCCTGCGGTGCCGCATGAGCCGCATTCCTTCAAGGTTTGTTTGTGCTTTAGCCTGTACCATCTATGTAATTTACCTGTTAACTTTTCATGGGTCAGCCCACATCTCTTCCTCTGGTAGAGATAGAGACATCCTGTACCTTGATACTGTTATGGTAGCCATCAAGGACTATCGAAACTCTGCTCTGAAGAGGTTTTAGTGATGTAGGACAGCCATCCAGCGATATTGAAGACAAGACTCCTAAAGGAAGAAAGGTCCTTGTCTTCCATGTTGGAGGTACCGGACTGGATTACGTCACGGAGGTCCAAACTTGGTCTATTATACCTGGCAACCCCCAGGAGGAAGGATGAGGCGAGAGGAGACAGAGGATGGAGGTAACAAGGAGACACGACAGAGCAAAGGGCAGGGTGCCTACACTTTACAAGTAGGAAACCCGGCAGGCCAGCACAACCGGCATTCCACCCTACTGTGGTCCTGAAACGGTCCCACCAGATAAAGATCGTCCTACTGGAGGAGGAAGCTTTACCAAGAGCATATCATCCTGCCATGCATTGCCGAGACACCCGCCGACACTTCAATCCTGAAAGATACCACCAGATGAGAGATGATATCAAATGATAATGGAGATGAAATGGAGGGACAGGAGACTCGGGGGATGTAATTAACCTGCACAGCATTCGCTTGGCGATCCGGGAAACCCCCGAAAAACCCATAGGTCAGGCAGCCATCCCGCTCGGTTATTTCTGTGATGTATTTCCTGAGGAGATTTGAGTAGACACAAGTGGCAATATCACGCAATCTTGCTGGAAATTTGTGAGCGGAAGTTTACACATGGGGCTACTTGATACACTGTTGATGGAGGTCATTGCTTGGTGCATTCTCGGGAGAAATGTCGGCACCACAGGGAACCAAATGACATTATCCCGGTACTTCAACCGTGACCCTCATTAACGTGTAGGTGCAAGCAATTCATTGCCGTGAACAAAGTGCGAACTGCAGCAGGAAGCCCTGCAGCGCATCATCAATAACAACTGCAGGCCTCCAGGACATAGGAAGCAACCTGTGGATGCTTGCGGCAAACCATGCGGGAACTGCAGAGGGACAACGTCAAAATAATGGCTTTCCCGAAAATCAGATTATATAGAAAACATTAATGTGTATTAATATTATAAACAAAGTGTTTGTATCTGGGATAATATCAAAAACCATTTAACTAATTTTGATAATTCCTTTACATCGTAAAGCATAATTTATTCTCATGAGGCAAGTATTAAAATACTTTCTAATTTCGTTTAATAAATTAATAAAAGTTTCAAAATCTGATGTGTAGCACAGCCATGACTTTCTTTATCTTTCTATTCTTCAACTATTTCATGTTAATCGAGATAAATTAAATATAAATTAATCTTTAGCAATACTTGATTTGTAAATGAGTCATTCTTAACACGTATTTGGTTATGTAAGTTAAATTTACAACTCGTTTGACAATTGGCATGGCAACAAGGATGAAATTGAACATTAATACTTATGGCATCAGTAGGAAATGTAATACGTAACAAACAGTAACCTAAAAAGTGAATCCCTAGCAAAATATTGTACAAACGTATGAATTATTTATTGATTGAAATGTTCATTTGACACGTTGTTAACGATAATAAGCGATTCAATTATTTTTATTTCTTTAGTACATCTTGAGGTAGAACCCGGATTTTTGCATGAATTATACAAGTTATTAAGCCTATCTGAGACAACACTAGTAGATGCTTCATGAGATGGACCATCGCCTTCCAATTCGCTGGTAAAAGTGATGCACATGATAGATCCTCAGCTTCTTGAATACCAATGTCGCTCATTTTCATAAAATTTTACTGCTTTATAATAACCATCAAAAGTCGAAAGATTCAATTCGGCTACATAAACAAATAACTAACAACCAACACATGTGCTACTTCAATTAATTCATAAACAAAAGAGTGGATAAGACGGCGTTTCCCATATAATTTAGATCTAGCTTCATTTGTTGACATTTCAGTTCATAATTTTTTAATGTCTAATAAAATATGGAGAAGCAATTTTGATTTATTATTGATTTTTACGGTGTTTTCAAGCATTACAAAATGTAATTGGCTAACCACGACCTGCAAGTTACTTCTGTGGACCTCGTATTCCCAATATGCATTCTCGACTTCTTAATTATCACAGTACGCAATATTCTATATTGTTAATGTTCTTGTACATACAAGGGGTATATGAGAATACAGTACGTTTTGAGCAGTAATCAAATTTTTTAAGAACCAGCTTGTCGCTATGCGAAGCTTTGAAATACATTTCATCTGTGCATGCCCAAGAGGTAAAAACTCGAATAATATGAGGGCTGTCCAGAAAGTACTAGACGTTTTGAAATAAACAATTTAAAAATTCAAAGTTTATTATATGCATTTCAAAGGTACACTCTTAAACTATTTTTCTACATAATCGTCTTCAAATTGAGACATTTATCATACCATGCTACAAGTTTTTAATACCCTCTCTGTAGGAATCTGCCGCCTGTGATTTCAACCACTGGTTTACACGGGTATGCAGTTTGGCGTCAGTGTCAAAGCGTTGTCCATCGAGCCATTATTTCATCGCTGGGAAGAGGTGGTCATCGCTGGGCGCCAAATCCGGGCTGTATGGTGGATGGTCAAACACTTCCCATCCAAAACCATCCAAGAGTGCTCGGGTATTATTAACTGTGTGTGGACGTGCGTTGTCGTGAAAAGCAACACCTTTCTTAGTGTTTCACAATACCTTTCAGAGTTTAGTGTTTTCCGACGTTCCAGGAAATGAACGAGAAATACACCCTTGGAATCCCAAAACACAGTAGTCATGACTTTTCTTGCTGACAGCGTTTGCAAACACTTTCGTGGTTTCTTGGGAGAATATGTGTGACCTCATTCCATCGACTTCTGTTTTGTTTCACAGTTGACATGCTTCACCCAAGTCTCGTCCCCGGTTACGATATGATCCAGAACTACAATACCATTTGTGCTATATTCTTGGAAAATGGTCAGTGCCACAACCAGTCTCTGTTTCTTATGGTCTTCCGCTAGGATTTTCAGAACCCACCGAGCAGAAAATTTGTGGTAACCAAGCTTCTCCGCCACAATCTGATGCACCAAACTCCGTGAAATTTGGGGAAAATGCTCCAACAGGTCTGTAATCGTGAAACGACGGTTTTCACAAATTTTGTCATTAATTTGTATTGCCAGGTCATCAATCAGAAGGCTAGGCCCACCACTGCGGCCCTCGTCGTGAACACTGGCCAGCCATTTTTAAAATTAATGCACCATTGCCTCACTTTGCTTTCAGTCACTATCCCCTGCCTGTACACATAACAAAGCTGACGTAAATTTCCGTTGACCTGTTATTTTGTGCCAGCAAAAGCCTAATCACAGACCGCGGTTCACAAGTGGTGGGATTTTCTATTGCAGGGCATATTTTGACGACTCACAGAGAGCAAAGTAAGGATCACACAGTCCTCACGCTACAACAGCTGGATGCGTATTGAATGCAGGAACATTCTGACACTAAGATGGTGGCTCCAGCCCCACCCATCGCCACGATAGGCCAAAACGTCTGTTACTTTCTGGACCGACCTTGTATATTCCTACTCGGAAAGGTAAAAGCGCATTGAAAAATTAAAACAAATGACAAATTTTGTGAGAAAGGTGTTTACTATGAGACCATAAAACTTGCTTTTAATATTGTCTGTATATAATGTGTCTTATGTTGAATGGCCGCGCCGTGGCTCAGTGGTTAGACAGCTTGGCTCTCACCAAGGCGGCCTGGGTTCGATCCCAGGCGACCGCAAAGTGAGATTTGTGGTGGACAACAAGGCGCTGGGGCGGGTTTTCTCCGGGACCTCCGGTTTCCCCCGCCATCTCATTCCACCGGTGCTCCTTCTTCATCTCATGTATCATCAGTGTCACCGCCTGCGGTGCCATATGGAGTAAAAGCGGGCGTTAAACACTACATATTCTTATGTTGAATATTCAAGCATATAGGCTATTAAACTGCACACTTATTTGTCATGTTCAATATTCACAGGCCTTGGTAACTACTATTGAACGCAAATCAATTTAATCTAATCCAAGGAATATCTTAGAAATGATTTACTGAAAGATGTATTAGATATAAATTGTCTTTTAACGAAATGTTCACTTTTTGCATAATAAGATATCTCTTACGGTTTACCAACTATACAAAAGCATCTGTTTAAATTTATCAGTTCATCAATATTTCAATTTATGGCAGGTACTGTCCAGCTAACGTGTTTCTTGTGTTGGCAGCCTTGTTCTTTATTTGATTTGAATCGTTGTTCTTTTGTTTGACTTGAACAATCGTTAAAATGGTGGTAAGTACAAATACGGATAAAATTGAAAAGGCAGCAATGGCACTGATAGTCCTCTCCAAAAATGCATGTATCACTTTACAGATTGGAGTAACGTAACCATCCCTAGTGAGTCAACAAAGTATCAACCTATATTTTTACTGCACTTGTCAATTGATATTCTAGACGCCACTTCTATAGGAGTAGAATGAATAATGTATGTGTTACTTAACATTGTAAATACTGTCTAAAATAGTATGCCACAAACGTTAAAAATGATTTTATTTTGCGAGAAAAGCTTTTGGGAAACAAGACAAGGCAATTGCTCCTACAAACATAGGAGCAATGTATGTAGCAATCCTATTTCAACACTTTGTCAAATCATTTTGTGTATAAATCTGTAAGATGAATTAGAAAACTAACTGATAGTAGCCAGAGAAGGCAAAAGACTGTGTTCGTGGAGGAAAAGGAAGAGTAAAATAAAGGAAAACATCGATAAGAGAGGCTATGCTTTATTCGTTTGTTTTGGTTTGGGGTTTGCTGAGTGCACACATGTAAATGTTTGATTTCGGTCTGTCGGCAGCCATTAAGTGATCACATCATTACTTATCGCAAATATGGCACGATGAGCAATTATCTAATTATGTGAGTAATACCCGGGGCCCAGTTGGACGTAGGGAGGGAGCCCGATAGCGATCTCTCGAGCGGAAGAGTGGGGTGGGAGCGCAACTCTTTATGTTTTGCATATAAACGGTCGGACAGAGCACGGGAGATGGCTCTAACCCTTAGGTCACGCACTGTTTACTTGCGATACAAGTGCTGATCGAAGCGCATAAAACACTTTTTCGACAGCAGTGGTTTTTGATTCCGTGCCGTCGTGATGGAAAGGTGCATTCACTGCTGCGTGTTTTTTGTTTTCTGTTTTACTGGACGCATGTGCAAAACGTGTATTAAACCTGTTAACTTTTAATCTGCTAACGTAATGCAGACACAGAATATAATCATACCTGTAATTTGAAATTCTCTCCTTCGCAATATTTGCCATTTCTTTATTCCCTACCATTGAAGAAAAACAGTGCACAATAGAGGACTGTAAAGTATTGGTAACACTGATAGAACACAATTTTAATGAACTAACAAGTACAATTGCCTTACATTCCTTCAATGTTGTCACCCGCAGTTGGAGACCGCTAGTAAGGCAGTCTCTGTTGATGGCAGCGACGGAGTGCTCTACTGCGCGGAGTACAGATGCCACGTCAGGAAATCGGCCGCCTCGGAGGAATTCCTTCAACTGCGGAAATAGGCCGAAGTCACGAGGTCTCATGTCTGGTGAGTGCGGAGGGTGTTCGAAGACCTCCTAATGCCACTGTTACAATACGAGCTTGATATTGTTTGCGTTGTCATACAACACGATAGGGTGATCATCTCGCAAAAAATGTGAAAGTTTGCGCCGCATAAATGGACGCAGATGTCGCTCCAGAAATAGGCAATTTGTCCTTCAGGCACAGCATGCATAAGAATAGCACCAAACGCCTTGATCCGTCGTGCAACCGTCCTGTATGGCAATGCAGTCCCACCACAGGCTTCACTAAACCTTAATAACGTTCTGATGCCTTTTTGCCACGAGCAACCTTGACTTTAATCCACGACCGCTGATTCCTTTTGCTTTAGAGCGGTGAAATCGACAATGTTCACTTCAACGCTACACAGCAACAACACTCTCCCACCCTGGGGGCCATCAATGCACACTACCAAGTCGCTCCCATTTCCTAATGCTTCAGAGAGAGAGAGAGAGAGAGAGAGAGAGAGAGAGAGAGAGAGAGAGAGAGAGAGAGAGAGAGAGAGAGAGAGAGAGAGAGAGAGAGAGACAGAGAGAAATATGTTGCGATTTAAGTGATCGAAAGAAACTTTGGCGCTCATATTTAAATGCTAGGAATTCTCAAATAGCGCAGTGGTAACGATCAACCAGACAGTTCGTTGTCATAAATTTACTTTCATTTGTTCAAGTTTTTCTCGGGAAGTAAGCCAGGTGAACCTGAACATATTCGTCGCCAGGAAAGCTTTAGAACTTATATTACTTTCATTTGTTTTAAGTGGCTGAAAGGTATGCTCCTTTCATTACCAGATTATTCCGTACATATAAAGTGTATAAATAATAATAAAAAAAGCATTTGGTTCTGTTTGTTCATGTGCAAGAGTATGTATTTACAAAGCCTTGCATTTTTAAATTATTCAGGTATCATTTTGCAGCTACATTAATTCTAACGTGTGTTTCTGTTTATTAGGATTCATTTGATATTCTGTTACAAGTACAACTAAAGTACATGGTTATTTATAGTATACGCGCGTGATTTCTTGAGCGTTCGGGCCCAAGTCCTCATTCGGTAAGTTTCGCCTAATTCCGTAAACACAAATGATAACTAAAAAAATTAAATTTGCTGTACACACTGTCATCTAGTGGCTAATATGCTGAGGTTCCACACGTGCGTCGTTTCATTTTGAGCAATTTTGAGGTTAATTATTAGCTAACCAGTTTACAACAAATCTAAGAGCAAGACATATGTTTGGTTATTACTCGAAAGGAAAAACACTATTATTCGTCTACTTCTGTACGACTGTGATCTGAATGAAATTTAGCTGGCAATCTAGTGGACAAAAATAGGTAAACGATATTTTCAGAGGACGCAATGTTAACTGGAGAAGCACAAATCTCCGGAAACTTACTACAGAAGCGACAGATTGGGAAGGAAGGATTGCATGAACGTCCAAGAGCTGGAAATATAATATTGGAGAAACAATGATGTAACAGAAAAGGCAATTGATAAAATTGTCATCAACACTTCAGAGGTACCAGCGATGAAATAACGCAACAGACTCGCAAATCGAAGAATCACAAAGCGAGTGTGTTTATAGCTGTCGTAATATTTGCTTTCTACTTTTATATGTTTCATAACATAGTTAATATATAAGCATACAGCTTATCGGATGGAGTTGAATTTATTGTTTGTCCACATATCTCGCACTTTCGGCGCATATCTTCGTTTATCTTACCGCAATTTGGCTGAATTGTGTTTTTCCAGGTTGACCACACTGCAGAAACAAAAGCGTGTTAACCCTTCTTCACCTCTGCTCGCACCACATCGTAAATCCAGCACTCAAGAAAACGTGCGCACATGGTACATATGCATCTTGCTCTTTGATTGTTCAGCTATAAATTCACTTAACGGTCAGTTTTTGATTAGGCGAGAGTTTTGATTTCCTTGTAATAGATGCACAAATGTTTATTCTTAGTTTTTGTGTTATTGTTGGCAGCTGTTTTCGATATTTTGTACTGGTCACTGAAAATGTAGAAAACGGCTCTTCCTTGTGAAGCAATACTGGACTACGAAGGGCTCAAAGGAGAGAATTTGGTGTTCACAATCCTCCCCAAAGAAACACAGTACTGGGTTTAGTGAAATGAAATGTGTAATGTTTAACGCCGGCTTTTACTACATACGGCACCGCAGGCGATGACACTGATGATACATGAAATGAAGATGGAGCACCGGTGGAATGAGATGGCGGGAGAAACCGGAGATCCCGGAGAAAACCCGCCCCAGCGCCGTGTTGTCCACCACGAATCTCACTTTGCGGTCGCCTGGGATCGAACCCGGGCCGCCTTGGTGAGAGCCAAGCGGTCTAACCACTGAGCCACGGCGTGGCCTGGTTTAGTGAAGAACTGGATATCTGATGACTGGAAAAGTCAAATATTGTGCATCTAGGATACCCACGTGAGGGTACGACTTGAGAGGTCATCCCAAAAATCGTTTTGACACTTGTCATGCATCTTCTAAATGCGTTTAAGTTATTGCCAACAGTGAAAGAAAAGACAGAATCTCGAAGTATGATAGACTGTGAATGTATGTGTGATATAATGCAAATAATGCTCTAATCTGATGATAACTGATAACTGATAACAACATTAGTGATATGACCATATGTTCCAAAGCAAAGGCTGCTGATATGACCACTCCAGTTAAATGGGAGAAAAGAATTACAAAGTGCCTGCTTTAACACACTCGTACCCTTACGGTGAAACCTGGTGAAACTTTCAGGTTCATATTTCAGGATCTCGCTTGGAAAGTTTGTGTTGATAGTCATAGCTATATTAAACATGAAGCAAGTCTTTTGTTATAGAAGCAATGCACGAAACAACAGTGAGTTCACTGGCCATTGTTACCTCTTTGCGCTGATATTGTGAGAATTTACAAGCGCGCTGCACATAACTAATAATATGGACCCCATTATGCGGAGCGGTTTCTTTCTTTGCGTTTCGGTATCATTACTTTTCTTTTATTGCGTTGTTAATCTGTTCTTGGTCCGTATAACTCATTCTCTTGATAATATATTTCTCGAAGCACGCTTGGCTGCTGCAGCGATGGCCAGCGCGCCTGGTTTGCACATTGCAATCACATTACCATAACAAAAGTTCACAATAATTGCTACTGGAGGCTCGTTTAATGTTGAAGTGTTTGATATCCGTGTTTCCCGTTCTATTTTTCATTTTAGCGTGGCATTGCGCTCCTCCCCTTATGTGTTCCATGCGAAAGTAGACAGGCTTTGTTCCTCAGGTGACGTCAGTACCTGTAACCTTTTCTCACTGAGGTCATATTAATATCCTGACGCGTAGACTAGTCTCAAGAACGATCAATTAAATTACTGAAATTATAAACTTATTGATACCATTAATAATTCATGGAGTGTGAGGATTGATAATAATAACAATAATCTAACAATCATATCATCTGATTTGTTTTTAACATCATAATTTGTATTTCATTTTTTTTTTGTAATTTACGTCCTCCAACGTTAAGTCATATCGGACGGTGAATGAATTTGGTGAAATGATGCTCAAATGAGTCCAGGGTCCATGGAACTTACAGTTACCGACATTCGTCTTGAAGGATAAGGTAAACCCCGGAAAAAGCCTTATCCAGGTAGCTCACCCTAACCAAGATTCGAATTCGGGACCTCTTGAACATGAGGCAGACACGTTACCATCTACGCTGTCGAGGTAGGCATTTATTAGTAAAATTGTTTCCTGCTCCTATAAATTTGAACCAGTTTATTTTGATAGTTTATTATTTTGTTAGTTTCATCGTTTAAATTTTGTCGGTTTCATTTTATCAAATCGGCGTAGAATTTTTTTCCCTCAGGGTCTCCAAATGTGTTATCAGATAAATCGTTTCTATTTTGAAAATAATTCTGGACTAATTTTTAAAATTGTTGCTTTTCTATAAACATTGAGATTTTATTTGAATCCAAATGATCTAACTCCCGACAGACCCTTAAACACCACTCACTCACTCACTCACTCACTCACTCACTCACTCACTCACTCACTCACTCACTCACTCACTCACTCACTCACTCACTCACTCACTCACTCACTCACTCACTCACTCACTCACTCACTCACTCACTCACTCACTCACTCACTCACTCACTCACTCACTCACTCACTCACTCACTCACTCACTCACTCACTCACTCACTCACTCACTCACTCACTCACTCACTCACTCACTCACTCACTCACTCACTCACTCACTCACTCACTCACTCACTCACTCACTCACTCACTCATTCAACCCACTGACTCTCTTAGTTGACATTTTACAAGAGCATGGATATACTTCTGATTTTTATAATTCAATTTTGAATAGTAAAACTACAACTCTACTTCTTTTTTTTTCAAGGACTGATGTTAATAACTGTTCCATCCTCTATCATCAATTAGACAACTTGTGGCTGAAGAGGGTGAAATAAACCCTGAAGCATCCATGGGTAGAATAAACCCAGAATTCTCCTATTAGTTAGTTATCATCAATTCATTTATAAGTTCTTCTCAGATCTCTCTCTCCAAACCGCTGTTAATTCATTCTTTTCTTTGGTTATTTATTCTCTATGCTTCTATCATCATACTTTTTCATTTTATTTTATTTTCTTCAGTCATATCATTAACTGGACCTTTTTTCAGACCTAAGCTCTAAATTTTCTTAGCCTTTTTCTTTTAAATTTACCATTTAAATCTAGGGCTTTCGTTATGTTAATATGCATGAAGTAGCAGGGAAATACTTTGGAAACGGTTATTGTTACAGTTTTACTAGCTAAAACATATAATTACTATAATGATTCGTGTCTTTCTTGGAGTGTATGTGTTCTGTCCCCTCTGCTGGTATTCACAGTCATAATAAAATTAACTGAGAAATTTCTTTAGCTGCCACAATTACTATTCATTGTCAATAACTTCTCTATCAATAGATACAGAGGATGTTAGATACTTTCCAAAAAATCGATACCGAGATTTCACGTGTGAAGTCCTTCGATAAAAAAGAATTACTTTTATAAACAGTTCTCTCTCTCTCTCTCTCTCTCTCTCTCTCTCTCTCTCTCTCTCTCTCTCTCTCTCTCTCTCTCTCTCTCTCTCTGTCTCTCTCTCTCTCTCTCTCTCTCTCTCTCTCTCTCTCTCTGAGTGTATGTGTATGAGTGTCTAAGAATAGCATAAATAAACGAAAAGTTGGTTAAATACCACATTTAGTATGTATTTAGCATTTTCGAAGGATGTAATACAAACATTAATTTACCCAAATGAGCCTTTACGTAGATAATTTCAAAAAAATGTTTATTTTCTCAAAAATGGTTTTAATAGTTTTGATAAAACTCCTTATTTATGATATTTTGTAGTAAATGGAACGTAAACGTTGAATTGTTTGTGAAAGTTTCTCAATTGCTTTTGTGTTACTGTTAAATTGTAAATGTTAGACAAAGTCTGACTGTACGAAAAATGTAGATTCGGTTGAAATGCACTATTTATGTCAAGTGATATTTTTGAGGATTACTTGGAAAGAGGACTGCGGGAAAGAGAATGGCAACGACAATTTGACATTGGGTTTGTAAATTTATATTTAATTATTTCTTCTTTGTGATATGGAATTAAGTTTTAGAATTTGTTGCATGTTCTTCTGTGCTTCTATGTACATTTTTATGCTGAATATAATTGCATATTTGTCAAGCTGCATCATTTTTCACCATTTCCATGCATCGAGCTCATAATGAATGCTTTTAACAATTTTTAATGTCATAATTTATATCATTTCTCAGTAAAGTTCATCATAAACCTAAGAAGGCTTCTTTAAAGTCTTAAAGGAAATTAAATGGTAAATTGTGCTGTATTACAGAGAGTATTCCTGATATTAAGGTTTTATATTCTCTGGATAAATGTTTAAACACAGTGTCTCGTTAAGAATTTCTCAAGAATTAGCAAGTCATTTTAAACTTTGAGCAATAACATCCATAGACCTGGAGTGGTCCATCTCAGCAGGTAACGTTTTATTATTCTAAATTGGCAGCAGTTATCCGCTTACTTGCAGTGTTTACGCGGCGGCTTGCAACCGAAATTAACCAAGTTGAAAATGTAGAATGTACACGGGAAATCGCAAAGGTCAAGAGCCACCGTGACTGCGTTTTCCACACTCTCATCCATCTGTTTTGTGATTTGCATAAGTGCTGAGCAGCCACACTGAACAACCGGAGCTGTTTCCGTAAAGGAGTGATGAGTTGCAATACAAACTTCCTCTTATTCTTACTTCCTTTCTGGTGCTCTCCAAACTAGTGGTCCAGAAACATCCCTTCTGCATCCTTAACGCTAACCTCAATTATCGTGTACTTTATCTTATGGATATTCCTCTTACAAATGTTAAATTTTTCTTTATCTGCTAATTACGAAGTAGAAATATTGCTAACCTCAACTATCGTGTACTTTATCTTATGGATATTCCTCTTACAAATGTTAAATTTTTCTTTATCTGCTAATTACGAAGTAGAAATATTGAATTTTTAGAAAACGGTCCGTGTGATGTGTGTACTGAAAGATCATATGACAATTAATAATTTCTGACATTGAAAAAGTAAACAAGCATCGTTTTTAAAAAGATTTAATTCCACATTAAAACACTTACTAAATTAACCATAAGTCACAAACTGTAATCCTTCGAGGAAAAGGGGGAAAAATCATTAGCTCTCTCAACTCTCTTCCAACACACATGATAAGGGTACAACTGTTTTGTAGTGCGCTCATTCTCAGTTTTGTTGTTATAGGTGATCAAGTACGAGTGAAAGAAAACTGTGAACTTCGGTGATTTTTAAAAACACATTCTGTATTTACATAAATTCTGTAAAATGATTTCTTAACCTAAAACATTATCACTGGAGGAAACAACGTTACTGAAAAACACGAAAAGAACAAACGTTCAGCTTAAGAATTGACAGTGCTGTTTAAAGTGAGAAAAGCTCAGATTTATGGGATTTTGAAAAAAAAAAATTACAATTAAAGACTAGTGGCTAAGGAGGACAGCAGGTCATGTGAAACATCACAAAATCTACAGAGTATAAGAGTTAAATCGTGCTGCGTTCGAGTGGTTTATTAATGCGCACACTATAGGAATTCCGTTTTCTGGACCATTGCTTCAGACTCAAGCTTTGAAAACAACAAGAAAACTAGGCAAACACAATTTCAGAGCTTCCAACGGATGCCTCAAGAGTTTCAAATATCGCCTTAACGTTGTTTTGAATGCTGTGTGTGTCGAAATGTGGGCTGTATACTGCGTGTGGTAGCAGTTCGATTCCTCCCAATTCCTGAAGTTTTTCCATGGTTGTTCATGCAGTATAGAGTGTTGCACTGTCCTGTTGCAACAGAACTCTATTTCGGTTAACTAATGATGGGTATCTCCGTCTCAAAATTTCATAAACTCGTTCCATGACCATTTTCTTTCTTGACCATCATCCGTCCATTATTATCTCATATAATCTCTCATCTGTTGGCATCGTTCAGGGTAGAAGTGTCGGCGTGTGTGTCGGCGCTGCATGTCAGGATGATATGGACCTTCGTCCTCCGGTGTGATGGTCTGGTTTAGTCAGCTGTTTCAGAACCGCGGCGGCTGTGTTGCCAGTAGTTTCTAAGCTCCGACATGCGGCCTCCGGTCTCCAAGCCGGCTTAGGGGGTTATTTCGGGACCACTGCCGAGTTTTTTGAAACCGGTATTTATTGCGACCCCGCCCTCTTCTCTGTTGTGACTCCTTGGGACGTCCGTCCACTGCATCCTCTCGCCTCATCCTTCCTCCCGGGTTGCCCCACTTGGGAAAGAACACGAAGTGTCGAATCCTCTCCGTACATTCTATCCTATCTTATACATTTCATATGTCATGAACTAATCACAAACATTTGGTAAACGAATTATATTTGTTAGAGCTATTTTTGAGAAAATAGAAGTCTTTAAAAATTGCCATGTAGCTTTAGATGGAGGACCTTTTTACCATTGAACTTACGTATCAACTATGGTATCTAATCGAATTTTTGCTTTTGAGTTTTAATGTTGACAAGGAGACAGACAGATACGCACACCTACACAGAAACTATTGTTTTCCAATTCAGGGAGCCTCAACAGAAATCTGAGCAACGAATTTTTAGTTGTATCTTTTTTTTAATGTGCCTCCTCCGACGTTGTCATATCGGAGGATGAATACATGAAATGGCTAAAATGAAGTTCAAATGCGCTCAGGGTTCAGAGATCTTAGAATTAACCGACATTCGTCTTTGAGGATAAGGGAAAACGCCGGAAAAACCTTATCCAGACAACCCACTCTGACCGAGATTGGAACTCGTGACCTCTTGAATGTAAGTCAGACAGGCTACCATCTACGCTAGAGAGTCGGGCCATTTTTGGTTGTAATACATTTTCTGTATTTATTGCAACTACGCAATACAAAGTATAAAAATATCAGTTATGAAACAGTTGCTTCGCGATGCTGCGCCAACTGGAAGCTGTAATGTCGCTTCACGATGTCTTTCTTGTGTTCTCAATTCCAGCAATTCTCCTCAAGCTATGAGAAATCTATCTCAGGATATGCGTGAGTGTGTATTATTAAATGAAAAGATGACACTGGTTCTACCTTCGAAACTTTTAATGAACTGGTTCAGATATAATCATGTCTTTTGGACAGCAACGTGTCATACATCGGCAGGCTCGAGAAATCATATCATATAGGCACACGCAGCTTCCAATGGCTCTATTTGTGTTTCGTAACTTACTGTACATCAACTTACTAATATTTCACTCTTCTAATCGACCAGATAAAAGCTGATAAGAGACGATCACAGCACTGGTCACCTGAAGGTCAATACGCCTCAACGCTCTGTCGAGTAATACCATGTGCAGTACCGGAGGTGGTGACATTGATGATACACGAGATGAAGTTGAAGCACCGGTGGAATGAGATGGCAAGGGACAACGGAGGACCCGGAGAAAAACCGTGCCAGCGCCGTGTTGTCCACCACATATCTCATTTTGCGGTCGCATGGGATCGAACCCGGGCTGCCTTGGCGAGAGTCGAGCAGTCTAACCACTCCCCCACGGCGTGGACAGATTATGCCCATGATGTTTTATTAAAGCTTTAAATTCTCACCTTCTCCCCTATTCTTTAAATAACCTCCCCTCCACTCCTAGCTTCTTATCGATGTTGTCATCTCATTTCTACTTTTCTAATATCTGCTGCTTTACAACTCAGAGTCCATATATAAATTTCTAATAAATTCTATCTCAGGTTCCAAGAATCCTGAACTAGCCTGCCATATTTAATCTAAAAGCTTTGCATAGCGGCCTTCTCCTTTCACTCTCATAGCCATAATCTAATGCCTAATCTACAGCTGCCGGCCTCGATAGCGTGTCTGTCTCACGTTCAAGAAATCCCGAGTTCGAATCTTGGTCAGGGTGAGTTACCTGGATAAAGTTTTACCCGGGTTTTCCCTTATCCTGAAAGATGTCTCGTAACTCTAAGCTCTATGGACTTTGGGCTCATTTGACAAAAGAACTATCACTATACTCTTACCACTACGAACCTCATGATTTGATGGTATAATGCCTGCTGTATATAAATTATATGCACCAAAAATCTTTTGCGGAGTAGAACCGCAACGCCCAAAAATGAAGTCTGAAAAAGTACCACATGCGACCACTTGCAAGTAGCTGCTGGACATTCCTCGTCAGCTCCGTGTCGTGTGTGAGGGTCTGTGTTCCTTACGTATCCACATGTAGACCACCACCCGACAGGGGTAAATAATGCCTCCCGTACAATGCTGTGTTATTATGCCTATATGTTGCTATAGTGTTTTGGACTCATCTTTGGGTACTTCGAACTATACTCCACACACGCTTTTGGCACATAGACCTCACATAGAGCAGAGAGGATAGCATAAAACTCTCAAACGAATAAAAGTATGAGCATAGTGATAGTTCTCTTGTGAGTATAATAGCTATACTCCTTTCATTCATCGTCCGATATGACTTATGCCCGATTTCACCAACAGATATTAAGACTTAACACGAGTTTAACCATAGTTATAACAAAAATTTCATTTCACCAACAGGTGTTAGCTTAACACTCGTGTTAAACATCTTGTTAAACTAGCAAGTTAAATTTCTGTTGTTAAGTCCTTAACAATTGTAAATAGTCAAGATAGCGAGCGTGACAGCATCTGTTGATGTCGATTTGCTATATTTAAGACCATCTAAATAGCATTCGTAACAGAGTACGACCTATGAGGAGAAATGATTTTGAGGAACTATCAGAAGAACATTTTCTACAAAGGTATAGGCTGTCAAAACAAGTTGCTATGAAGGTTACTGCGGAAGTACCAGAGAATTTAAAACATGCAACGAAAGGAATATGCTGATCTTGCCTTGCTTCCAGTATTAATAACTTTGCGATTTTATAATTCACTGAATTAAGTGAATAATACACCGTCCACCTTCCGTCTTGAAATGCTCAAGTCACCCGTCACTTGTCCTTCGCTCCTGGTTTTAAATTTACGTAATACTGACTACATACATTGAAAGGAATACGTCGATCTCACCTTGCTTCAAGTATTAATAACTTTGCCATTTTATAATTCACTGAATTATATGGATAATACACCGTCCACCTTCAGTCTTGAAATGCTCAAGTCACCCGTCACTTGTCCTTCGCTCCTCGTTTTAAATTTACGTATTACTGACAACATACATTGAAAGGAATACGTCGATCTCACCTTTGCTTCAAGTATTAATAACTTTGCGATTTTATAATTCACTGAATTATATGGATAATACACCGTCCACCTTCAGTCTTGAAATGCTCAAGTCACCCGTCACTTGTCCTTCGCTCCTCGTTTTAAATTTACGTAATACTGACAACATACATTGAAAGGAATATGCCGATCTCACCTTTGCTTCAAGTATTAATAACTTTGCCATTTTATAATTCACTGAATTATATGGATAATACACCGTCCACCTTCCGTCTTGAAATGCTCAAGTCACCCGTCACTTGTCCTTCGCTCATCGTTTTAAATTTACGTAATACTGAGGTAGAACATGCATCGAAAGGAATATGCTGATCTCGCCTTTGCTTCAAGTATTAATAACTTTGCGATTTTATTATTCACTGAATTATGTGCACAATACACTGTCCACCTCCCGTCTTGAAACGTTCAAGCCACTCGTCACTTGTCCTTCGCCCCTCGTTTTAAATTTACGTAATACTTTTTTAGAAAATGCATTGAAAGAATATGCCGATCTCGCTTTTGCTTCAAGTATTAATAACTTTGAGATTTTATAACTCAGTTGTGTGCAGACGAAAAGAAAACAAAAGCGCATCGTGGTACGTACAGAAAATAATACGACTCACCCATAGCCTTCTATAGCTGTAATATTTACAAGTATTTGGCGGCCATACGTGTTTGTTAACATTTTCAGAAAACAGGTTGGTGAAGTGCAAGTTTCTTAACACTGTGAGAATTGTTACGTTATATTTCTTAACGTCGATTTCGCCCACCTCTGTAGCGTAGATGGTAGCATGCCTACCTTACGTTCAAGTTCTACCCAAGTTCGAATCTCGATCAGGGTGAGTTACCTGGATAAGGCTTTTTCCGGGGTTTTCCCTTATCCTTTGAGACGAATGTCGGGTAGCTCTAAGCTCTATTGACCCTGGACACATTTGAGCATCATTTCACCCATTTCATTCACCGTCCGATATGACTTAACGTTGGAGGACGTAAAATTACACACAAAAAAACGTCGATTTTAACATCTGTAGGTAAAATCGGGCATTAATATTAGAGGACATGAATTTAAAAAGGAACATCCTTCAAACCCTTAACATTTAACAGAAATTCATAAGATATTCATATTTAATGTTATTATAGGTTATAATTTATTCAATTGACCCACATAGGCATAGTTTTACAGATTTTAAAAAGAACACTTTGCACTATCGATGTTTTACTCTACGGGTTATCGAATGATCTGAAATAACTGGAGCAAGGAATTGACAGCACATTCTTCTGGAAGTGAGGATGCGAATGACTCAAGATGATGGTGCGATAGCCGGGTCCATCGCACTTTCCCGCAACCAAGTAATTTGGTGGTGCTTCCGCCCAACACAAAATAACAACTGACTTCCTTTCTTTTTCCCAAACAAAATGTCTTTCTTCTTCTTCTGCTTTGATTCTGAGTATTTGGCGATGAACAATGCTTTTTTCTATGGGCGCTCGTTGCGTCCATTTCCGCATCGCACCTCTCTTGTTCGCAACACCTAGCGCTGTTTAATATTCCTACCGTTTCCATTGTGTTGCCCCGGCGGATGTGCATGCTCTCGGAAGATTATAAATCTTGTTGTTGGTTATTTGTTAGCCACAAACCTACAATTGTTGTGTAGTTTTCCCTCCTCCCACGAGGAAACCCGCTATTAGCAGCCACTCATGACTATTGGTGTTTGCTCACATTGACGGTCTTGCTAATGTACGCATTCGTTACGAAGTGAGAGAGAAATTCATGTGAAATATGCACATTGTAATTTGCCTAGAGCAACGCTGAGGTTTGCCGTATAATTACAACCGGAAACTTCATAACTGTGAAGGTGAAATGTGCTCTACCTTACCTCTGGGTAGCGAAGCTTTCCGGATATCTGATAGAATACGTAAATAAGTAAACACTTCGCATGCATTTGTGATAGTACTATCTGGTTTACTCGACGTTCCATAAGTTGCTTTTAAGAGCAAAATTTGCACAAAACTAACATTTTTTATTATTTTAATGTATAGGATGGTTTGAAAAGTTTCCTACCTCAACATGAAGATGGCAACACTCGTAAATAAAAGCTAGTAAATTTCGTTAACTAATCTGTTGACAGTTGCTCAAGAAAGTTTCAGCCATTTTGGATGCTCAGTTGTTATGGAAGAGTTGTTTACATGAAATGATGTGAGTGTTTTTATGAAAATTGAAAAATCGAGTATCGAGCTGTCATTAAATATTTGTTTTTGAAAGGCAATATGTCTACGCAAATCAAAGATGAGTTGTATTCTGTGTATGGTGGCTCTACACCATCATTTACTACAGTGAAATTTTGGGCAGCTGAATTTAAACGTGGCCATAAGAGCTTGGGAGACGATGAACGTTCGGGACGTCCAAAACCTACAACTACCGACGAAAACATCGCCAAAGTTTACCAAATGGTGCTAGACGACCACCGAATTAAAGTGAGAAAGATAGCAGAGGCTGGGAACCTGACAAAATAACGTGTTTGTCGCATATTAAATCGAAATTTAGACATGGAAAAGGTGTCCGAGCGTTGGGTGCCGGTTTGCTCTTGTTAGATCAAAAACGTGTTTGAATGAACATTTCCAACGCTCTGTTGGCGCAGTTTAGGCGCCGATTAATTACTGTATATGTAACTTGGATACACCATTATACGTCCGAAACAAAAATACAGTTCAAACGATGGACTGCAAAGGGGAAATCGGCTCTAAAATAAAGCAAAAACTGTTTTCTTTTTCGGCTGGGCAAATGATAGCGACTGTTTTGGGGGGGGATAGTCATGGAGTTATTTATTTCGATTATCTTCGAAAAGGAAAAACTTACAGGAGCATACTACATAGCATTACTTGACAAACTAAAGGCAGAAATTGCGAAAAAACGGCCACATTTGTAGGAAAAGAAAATTGTGTTTCAACAAGACAACGCACCGTCTCATACCTTAGCGGTTGCAATGGCGAAAATCCACGAATTACGGTTTGAACTGCTTGACCATCCGCCTTACTCAGCCCCAGCCCTTATCGATTTCTTTTTGTTCTCTCATCTCAAAATTGCGCTCGGAGGACAGAGATTTTCGTTAAATGAAGAGGCGATCCCCTTCTTGAACAATTATTTTGCAGAGAAAAACGCCGAGTGCCATTTGAACGTGTTACAAAGATGGCAGCATCGCTGTGAGAAGTGTGTAATTTTACAGGGATACTGTGGAAAAAAAAAGTCTGAAAAATATCTTGTATCTATACGAGGTCAGAAAATTTTCTAAACACCTATGTATATTTTGGAATATCAAAATAGGTGTACTGTTCACAAATGGAAAGTCATTCGTTTCTTTGTTGTGGCTTGCAAGGAGCATGCATTTTCAAAGGCATCACGAAAGAAGAGGCTGTATAGAAATCTGACAATCGCTTTAGTTACTGTATCGCAAAGCACAATGTATAAATGTGAGCGAATAGTTTACCTGGACTATAAACAAGAAAGTAGAATAGTACGGTTTTGAAACACCTGTTCGTGGAAGCGCTGTGAAGGCATATTAACGCAGAGAATTAGCTTTTTTGTAACGTTTTAACGCGTGTTCTTGCTACATACGTCAGCACAGCGGGGGGTGATGATATACCATATGAAAAGAAATGTCAATTGGAAAAAGAAATTATGGAAAATTTATACAGTAAAACGTCTCTTCACCGGTTTCCTTATTACACAAGGTCGTGTCTGAATACAAAGACTTTACGAAATAGTTGCACAGGTTTACAGCGGAGGAATAATTTAAAGTAAAGTGTAAATAATAATAGCCTGATATGTATTATACACTATATTTTCAACTTTCGTACGATATTTGCAGTTTATCACCTAGTTTCTCTGTTTTCAATTTTCCCTTTCCAATCTGCAGCTGTCTGTATATCAACATCATTTGCTTCACCACACACAACATTTAAATGTTATGACGGTATTTGAAGCTCTCGAGGCCATTGGAAGCTCTGAAATAATTTTTGTCTAATTTTCTTACTGTCTGTAAAGCTGGAGTCTGAAGCAATGGTACAGCAATGGGAATTCCTTTAGCACGTTCACTAACAAACCACTCAAACACAGCACGATATTGCAATTCATACTCTGTAGATTTCGTGATGCATTTCACATGCCCTGCTTTTCCCTTTAGCTACTCGTCTTTAATTGTTATTTTTTCAAAATCACATAAATCTGAGTTGGTCCCACTTAAAGCAACACAGTTAACTCTTAGGGACGATGTATTTTTCGGGTTCTTCAGCAACCTTAATTTTTTCCTCGAATGATAATGTCTTATATTTAGAACCCATTTTAGAGAATTTGTGTACACACAAATGTTTTCCCTTTTGCTCGAAGGATTTCAATTTATGACTTTATGGTTCATGGTTTCTCTCAGAATTATTACACATTTTAAAATACATTCGTTGTAACCCATTGCGCACAAAAGTAATCCGTTTTAATCAGATTATTTACTCAAACGCGTCCTGAAAAATATTTCCGTTTTCGCGTTAGGCAGTTTTCCGGCTTAGAGTATAACTTTACGTGGGAAATAGCTCCGTTCCGATATTTATTTTCCGTTTTTCCTGGTTTCCGGTATATAAGGGGTCCGTTTCAGACAGATTTTACTGTACAAACTGCGGAAAACGTGAGAAAAAAGTTCAGTCAAGAAGCGTAGTCCTAGTAGAATAGACCTTCCCCTTACGAGTCGTTGCTTTGTCACACGAATGTGGAAACCTGGAAGAGAATTGAATATCCAATTTATAATATATTTGCTACTGATTATGTATATCAAAGTTATGTACGAGGGCTGTTCAATAAAGAATGATCACATTTTTTTTTGACAACGTACCTTTACTCATCCTCATAATTTTGATGGCCCTTCTCAAAATTGTCTCCCCTGAATGCGATGCACTTGTCCTAGCGTTTCCGCCAGTCTTCAAAGGCATACTGGAAACCATTTTTGAGAGATCCTTTAAAATCGCCTCTGCAGCTCTCACCACTGTTTCTGATGATGGATAATGCCTCCCACGAAGGCGTTTCTTCAAGTAAGGTAATAGAAAAAGGTCACGTGGTGCTAAATCCGGACTATAGGGAGGGTGAGCGATGCAGTTCATGTTGACTTTTGCAAGAAATTCAGCAACAACGTTGGCAATAAGCGGCCGCGCATTATCGTGGTGCAGCATCCAGCCTGCTTCACGGAAATGTGGTCTTTTACGCGTGATATGGACTTGTAATGTTTTCAGGTCATCCCTGTAGTGTTGTCCAGTTACTGATGTGTGTGCAGATACAACATGCTGATAAAACATTCCATGAATATCAAAGAATGAGATGAGCTTAACATTCCCAGCTAAGCAACCATTTTTTCTCTTTTGGGGGTTGGTGATGAAGGAGATTTCCACACAGAGCTTTGCTGTTTGCTCTCAGGATCAAAATGATGTAGCCAAGTTTCATCAGCAGTGATTAAGTTTGAAAGAAACTCCGGATCTTCCTCTAACATCAATTTAACTGCATGCAGACCTGTATGCGAATGTCCTTTTTTTTCGGGAATCAACAGTCTTGGAACCCATCGCGCAGAAACACGTCCCATGTGTAATGTTTCTGTCACCAACGTGTGGGTGGCACCCAGTGAAATGTTCAGTATTTCGGAAAGTGATCCTAAGGTAGTTCATTGATCCTGTCTCACAATGGCAGCAGTAGTGTTGAGTTTTTCTTCCGTAAGAGCAGTAACTGGAGCACCAGGTCACCTTCCTTTGAAATTGATTGTCTCCCCTCGTTAAACATTTTAAGCCACCTTCGAGCTGTGCTGGAGGGAGGAACAGACTCGCTATAGGCCTCCTGTAATATTGTATAGGCCTCAACTGAAGATTTGTTGAGACGAAAGCAGAATTTCAAAGTCGCATATTGCTTATCGCGTGTTACCTCCTTAGCAGCGGTACGCGATACTGAACATGTCTGAACGTGCCTGGTTCTCACAGGCGGGAACCAAGAGTACCAACAATGAAACTACTACGGGTGTTTGTTTCGCATTAAGGTAACAGAATACAATAAGATTGAATTTTAGTGCGAAAAATTATGACCATAAAAATTATGATCATTCTTTAATGAACAGCCCTCGTATTTGACTTTGTGAATGTGTAATTTAACATATGCCTTTGTAACTAATTCCGAAACTTATGTAAAATGCAGATGGTTTAGTGCACGCAAAAGGCAAATGTACTATAACTTCCTAGAAGTACAAATTATGTTGACTGAATTTCATGTCAGACTAAGCAGTTATTATTGATTAAACCACACAGTAATGAGAAAATGACTATAAATATTTCAAACTTACTATAGAATGGAAAAATAAAATGCAAAGCTAATATTTTACTACTGTCACTGCTTTTACTAGAATTAATATTCACTTGGTATTCAATGGACCTAAACGAAAGTCCCATTATATTGTAAATGTGTTTTCTTCACGTCATTTTAGCTCTCACCTCCATGACTTTTGAAACATCAGTATAGCATTAAATATAGCTTGTTAATATGAAATATGTAAAAATATGAATAGTCATTAAACACATTGTTTTAAGGCTGGATGGCACATTGATCATTTCTAAGCATACAATATGTAAAAAAGGTAATAATAAAAATATTTTATTAACACTCGATGGCATATGAGTGTCATTTTGATTATAAATTGTAGCAGTTGTTTTAAATTCTTTTAAAATATAAGTTTAATGTAAAGCTGGCCATGAGAATGATAGAACAAAAGTTTAGAATTTTTGTAACCATGGCAACCTCATAAGGAAGAAAATGGACTCTTTACAAGAACCAGGTCTTCTGCAAGGAACATCGTAGAGGATAGACGTAGATCAGTATTACTCTGCAAGTGTGCATATCAGGAGTTATAAATGAATGCATTTTTGTGATGCATAATTGACGCATCAATAGCTAGTGTACTATTAATTTATAATTAGTATTTTGCATCATTAGTAGAAGAAGTAAAGGCAATTACCAACAATTTAGAAAATTTTGTAAGAACAAGTATGGAATTGTATACGCGGAATAAAGTATTCTTCTTTGGGAAAGTATGGTTGAAAAGTCAATCAATCAGTAGCAGAATTGAAACCATTATTTACGATAGTGCGGCGACGCGCACAAACAGATAGTCAGGGCAGAGATAAAGAGCCTGCAGATAAATATAAAAGGATTGCCGTCACAGATAAAGTTAGACGTCTGAAACGTTCGTGTTTCGTCTAGTGCCGTCTTACAGAACATTTTATTTCTTGTTTGTTACAGAACAGTCTAGAATTATCCTTGGAAGATTGTAATTGTGTATGTGACGTAATTCTGCTACTGTAAGTGTTGACAAAAGTGTATTTCTACGGAAATAAAGAAAATTTTGAATTTCTGCAGCTTGGAATTTTAAATCTACGAACCCACAAACTCACAATATTTCTCCGTTCCGAGACTACGACCCTGGGTGCAGAGATCATCGCTCGAGAGCAATTGTGGAGAACTTCAAGAATTCTAGAACTACACCATAGGTGAGAAATCCATCATCACCACCTTCATCCACAATAAACCGCTATAAAATCCATCTTCAGAAACTTTACTTACTTGCTAATACCTACGAAAAGGTAAGACAGAATGACTGTAGTTAAGCAAACCGTAGACCTCATGATAAACAGCTGACGTCACATTCATATTGCATCAACTATCACGTGATTCACATTAGTCATCCCCTATACCTACGGGTAACGGTAAGGTTTTTGGCTATTATTCTATTAAGTAGTTTCATACTTTAAGATATTAATTTCTGTGATTATCATATGATTGAAATGAACAATGGTATCCTGGTATACAAATACAGAGCACAGAGATAGGAGGCAGGGGCTATTCTTCCTTGATTGGTTTGAATCGACAAGACACCTACCTGTTTTTGAACAACTTACATGGTTATGGTTTATGCTATAGCATTTAATTATCCTTTATAAAAGTTCTCCAAGTTATATTTTTTAATAGAACTGCTTCCTTGACGCCCACGCGTCGACTAGTGATTCGTTATTAAAAGGCGAAGGTGACAGTAACACTTGCTGGGAGTGAGGAGAGTTTGGAGAGGTAGAATGCATTCCTGGCTACGGATTTGATTCATAGAAACCGTACATTCCGCACAAACTCGTGTTGACACTACACGGGAGCTTCTTCCTACTTCTTTCTTCGTTTGTTTGAAAAAAAAAAATGATGGTGGAAGTGCTAACTCGCTTGAAGCAAGCCCTGAGTGTCATGTGATACTGTTTGTTACCATTTTGCATCCTGTGTAAAAACGTAAATATTTATGTTATCAGTGATTATTGTCTGATATGCGAAGTGTTTAATTTTTCATATTTAAGGGATTTACAATGAATCCAACACCCGATTTGGTGTGTACCATTCTCCAAACAATATTTACTTTATGGAAAAGTGATGGCAAACGCGTCGTGGTAAATGTAGGTAGGCCAACACCAGTGCTATGTTTAGAAAAACTTTGCGGCGGAGCATCTTCAAAATACACCAGGATATTTAAGACTCATTGGTATGAGGAAGATAATTTTGTCGGATTGAAGGAGCTGAGAGAAAGTACTAACAAAATTGTAGATACTCTTCGGGAAAGCTCACGTCTATATATTGTAAAATACAATGAGAACGTTAAGCGTAACAGGCTTTTCATGCAATATCCCATTGGAGAAGTAAACAATAAATGATATTTCGTGGACATAATGAAAGCGAGAACTCTTTAAGTAAAGGTAATTTTAAGGAACTTGTAGATTCATATACAGAGGGAGGCTCCATCCAAATTTAAAACCACTATTCCAGTAGAAAATCCATTTTTGCGATGCTGATTTTGCGAATTTAGGTTAGCCAATTCTCCGAGTCACCTAATAAATTCGTCCAGAGCCGCGCCTGATACGAGGAAGTCAATTCTATCAACAAACAACCACCCACACCACCCAGCCCACACCAAGTTTCCAACATTAGAGTGACGTTTACATGAAAGGTGCAGCTTAAATTCTGAGGATTGTGATATGTTGTTTTACATTAGTTGAACTTTCTTTTTTATTCCTTTCTTAAATATGCTATTCATACTGCCTAGTACTTCACATTTCATTGGCATCTAATTAGCTAACATGGTGCCTTGTAACATATACTTATTTACTTGCAATACATTTTACTTGAATTTTATTCAGTGGAACTCTTAAAAGAAGTAACTAGTTAGCATAAGGAAAGCCTTGTCTCACTTCCGCCGATGTGAAGTGAATATTTTGTAGCGTAATATCCGCAAGTTCCTGTGGGAGGTGACATAGACTGGAGCTCGCAAGGACTTGCGTGCATGTGTGCTCGTTTTACCGTGGGATAAGAGCAAAACGAGACAGTCTGCTGGTTTCGATGTAATCATCTCTTTTTTATGTTTAATGCTCTGCTTTACTGACCATTATGAGCCACCGTCTGATGAGAACTGAGGCGCCAGGCAACATTTGCACTCCACAAACTATGAAATAGTACAGTTATAAAGAACTCATTCTAAATCTGCTTTGCAAATAATGGGTTTCACTTTGTCGGGAGTGTTATTGTTATTAACATCGTTATCATTATTATTTCTTATCTTTTAATTCTTTTTAATTTGTTATTGCGAATGTGCCCAGGTAGAACAACGCAATATGTAGGTACTCTAAGGTTGGCACTACTTAAAGACGTTTCTTAGGTCTTCTATAAATCCAAAGTTCTCTCATTCTTTGGCTGCGGGCTTTCTTTCTCTCCACATTTCTCAACTCTTCTTTATATTCGGTTTATCCTCTTGGTCAACTTCAGTGGCGGCTCGTGCCGAAAAATAACAGCGTGCTGCGGGAAAAAAGTCCATACAACTCAGTTTCAAAAAATGAAGTCCATGCGCCCATGTTTCTTCATGGTATAAACAGAATTTGTACTTCCTTTCGTTTTTTGCTCAATTTTTAGACCGGGTATTGGTCGCCCTAATATTGTTATACCAACCCTTTCTGCTAATGCTCGCCTTGCAAAGGGAGTTTTCA
This sequence comes from Mantis religiosa, assembly GCA_030765055.1. Taxonomy (NCBI): domain Eukaryota; kingdom Metazoa; phylum Arthropoda; class Insecta; order Mantodea; family Mantidae; genus Mantis; species Mantis religiosa. The sequence continues at coordinate 82,524,881 of CM060959.1, forward strand.
GAAGTTCATTAACCGTGTTCATTATTTATTGGTTAAAGATTTCGTTACTTAACATTGAATAAAATTAATTTATAACATGTTTCACACTCACACACAAAATAAAGAAACTCATATCAGCCATTCAATAACGTTACACAAAGAAATACTTGGTTACAATGCGAGCAAGCGAACCACATGCATTTGCTATGGAGGATTCCCGTTATGGGCGTGGGAATGGAGTATCGTGCCAACATGATAGGTGCATCACAATCTGCCCTACGATTTAATAACCATTAGGTATTGGATCTGTTTACGTAAGTAGGACGGAATTAGTTTCTATAACTAAAATATAACGCAATGGTAGATTGCTTAATGAGTTTCAATGCATATTCAAGTTCTACAGCTATGAGTGTTGAAGTTGGTTGCTTCACCGCGCAGGTGATGGGTGCAGCATGCATTTGTGCGAAAATCTAAGGAACTTACGACATCAGGGAGGTAAGAGGGGAAGGTTGTACGCATGCGCAATAACTGATTACCGAGCTTGCTGGCCCTCAGCACGTTGACGTCACAGATGCGTTCCATTAATCTCTGTTTCATATAACCTTGCCCCGCTGACATGTATCACTCCGCGTGCAACTACCTACCCCCTCACCATAATTGGCTAATACTTTCGCGCCATAGGCCATAGGTGGTGCCTTCCCGTCACATTTAAAACTGCAGTAAATGTCATAATAATTGCCGGGAAGGTAGATAAAATGATACAAATAAGGATATGAAGGCATACAAAAATACAAGTTTATAATGAAGGTGATCAAGTTGAAACTGAATGAATAAGCAATGAAACTAAAACAAGTTTATAATGAAAGGCCTTCGGCATTTTCTACTGGGAATTTTTAAAACCAGCACTCATACCTTGCAAAAATGCTTATCTTTCAGTCTTAAAACTCATGTCACGCCATACTTTACTTTTCGTGTGTCCTTCAGTCACCCAAGTCTCGTCAAGGTAGGATATTTTGCGATTTGTATCCCGGTACAATCTGATTGTCCTTAAATAACGTCTTCGCCACGCAGCAATATTGCCGCTGGAGTGGTAAGTTTTCCTGTTGTCTCAATTTCATGTCGCGATGTTCCTAGGGATCTAACACTCACACCTCTAAGCTCAGAGCACAGCTGTTCAAATTCTCTCACTGACAAAGACGGATTCTTCTCTGTGAGTGCATTAAACACATGCACCACAATTCTTTTATCGCCGCTTCGCTGCGATGCTTCAGCGAAAGATTGGTGGCAGACTCTGCCATTATGCATATAATAAGTACACACACACAATAAACGACGATCAATAAAATAATTTAGCTCTCGCACTCGGCACAACACACCTTCGAATGACGACATATGACTAATCCAGTTCAAAACAAGGTCAGTGATAAAAGTCATATAAACAAATACGTCATCACTACCGCTGAAGCACGTGCTACCGTGCCATGTGCTTGAGAGCAAAGGAACCTCCTCTTTACTTCGTTTAACAATTAACATGCATTCTATATAAATAAACTATGTTGCGTAATATATTTAATTCAAAAAGTTACGAGAATATAAATTTGACAATTCTCTTCCAACATTTAAAGATATATCACCATGTTAAATAACGGAATAATTTTTACCTCACAACAGTCTTATACTACAATAGCAGCCAATGAGAGGTGATAAGTTCACGTGACCGTTAAGAGTTACGGGGCAAGCTTATGTGAAACAAGGATTAGTTACGCAGGTGTTTTCCATGCATCGAGAGTTCATTATTGGTCGTACTCGATTTCTTATACTTACAATAATGCATTGTTATTTGCATGGTCTTATAAAATTTCTTCAATGTCATTTATAAAACAGTAAAGAGCGTGCTGCAGCACTGCAGCACGTAAGGATGAGTCGCCCCTGGTCAACTTGCCACTTTTGCTTCTTCATTCTAAAGACGTCCCTGTCTAGTATATTGTCTTGAGTGATTCCTGCCAATTCTAAATCATTTTAGTGTCTACTTGTGCTTTGCTTCTATTTTCATAAAATTCCATAATTTGCTTTGTGAGCCTATTTGAAGTTAACCGTTTAGTATGTCTATAACATTTTAACCTTCGTTTCCTAATATCTCTATGGATGTCTGTATATTCTATATTTACTTTTTACTTTTAAGTCTGTATTCTTCACCTGCGAATTGTGGACTTAAAATTTTTCTAATAAATTTCCGTTTTTCTTTTTCCATATTTCTGATATCTACTTTTCTGTTCAAAATTAATATTCCTGCTCCACAGAGGTACTCTGGTTTAATTGCAGTGCTGTAGTGCATTAATTTTGTATATTTCGACAAGCATTTTTATTATGTATGTTTTAGTAAGCCACCACTCTGTTTCCACTTTTTGGCATCTGCTTTTATTTACATTAGTTTGGATTTCATTCTTCAGAATTATTTTCCGAGGATATTTAAATCGTTAAATTCGCTTAATTTTTCTATATTTCCGTGTATTTTGATGCTTGTTTATTGCACGAAATATATTCATTTTTTTCGAAGTTAAATGTCGCGGATGCTATGATGCCGCGGATTAAGGTTGCTAGATCATATGCATAGGCTAGGCAATCTATCCTTATTCTCCTCTACCTAATATGATTGGTTGATTAATTGTTCATTACATTGTTATTATTCCTATTATTGCTGTTATTAATTGTTCCCGTTCTGCTAATGCCTCTTTCTCTGCCACTTTTTTTTGTAATTTACGTCCTCCAACGTTAAGTCATATCGGATGATGAATGGAATGGGTGAAATGATGCTCATATGAGCCCAGGGTCCATGGAACTTAGAGTACCCAACATTCGTCTTCCAGGATAAGGTAAAACTCCGGAAAAAAACCTTATCCAGGTATCCAGGTAACTCACCGTAACCGAGATTCGAAATTGGGACCTCTTGAACGCGAGGAGACAGGCTACCATCTACGCTGCCACGGCGGGCTCCACTATCGTTTATTATCTATACAGCTTTTATAAGCAATTCTTAGAAACTACTTTTTTCTCTATTTCTTGTTAGGTAGACACTCCGAGGACTCTGATATTGCAAAAACTTTGAAATTACAGGGGTCTTAAGTTGTACAAAGTAAATCTGAACAACAATTCTTGTAATATAACAACCTCTCTTCTAACAACATGCTACATTTAATTCCTCTATAAGGTCAGCGAGAGGGAGGGTGGATCGGATGAATATCTTGAACATCTATCACAAAAGCTCTATTTGTCACATAAATATTCTGTATTATGTTAAATGCTAAGTTTTTCGATGAAGAATTTTCTGTATAATTCCGTTTTTATTTTTATTCGAGTGGAAACTAATCCTAATCGTCCGCAATTGGAGAATGAATAGAATTGGCATAGTGGAAGAATTGGATTAAAAAAGGTGGATTATTCAATTTCAGTACATAATGTAATCATGAGAATAAAATAACACATTTCTACACCTGTATATTCACACCTTTATGCACGTTTAAGAGGTCCGAGTTCGAATCTGCGTTAGGGTGAGTTACCTGGATAAGGTACTTTCCGTTGTTTTTCCTTATCCTTGAGGACGAATGTCGGGTAACTCTAAGCTCCATGGACCTTGTACTCATTTGAGCATCATTTCACCCAATTTATTCACTGTCCGATATGACTTAACGTTGGAGGACGTAATACACACACAGACATACACACACACACACACACACACACACACACACACACACACACACACATATATATATATATATATATATATATATATATATATAAAATCCTTATGCATCTCACACACATTTTCCACATATCAATTACTTCTTTCGCACAGCACTAGCACAGATTTCGTGGTACCATTCTCCATTTTTGTGGGTTCATTTGAGCATCAGTTCACCCATTTGATTCATCATCCGATATGACTTAACGTTGCAGGACGTAAATAAAAGGTTTAAATCCTCCGCTCCGTCTCGATCCACTTTGCCCGATGTTGTAGCGGTATTTATTTTTGCCCGTTGGCAGCACTGAGTAAGTAACTATCATAACAACAAGGAGGATTATGGAGTAAGAAACTCTGTATATTGTACAAGTTTCTGGAGCAATTTCAATGCACATGCGTTATAAATATATATTAAATGAACTTAAAAAGTAAAAGAATGGCATAAATGGAACAATTAAATGCCAATTTCCGGATAAGAAGCTCCATTTCTCACTTGAACTAAAGAAACACAATCGTATCACACAGTCAACTGTCTCAGGTAGTTTACTTCTTCGCCCACAAAGGTCGTTCCAACACAACAATACACTATCGTCCCCTAGAGAGCGGAATTTGCAAAAGTAATCCAAATCGTCCGCCAATTCGAATCACCCGCGCTTATTTTAATATGCCTGCTGTAGCAAACATGAGCTATTCTTATCGAATAAAAAGACATTTTTAGAACTGCATTTGCTTCATACTCCCTTGTAGGTTCATGTGAATGGGGGAATACTGTACGTTTGGGAGGTAGTTAAAATGTTTGTCTTTGTCATTACAAAAGGAGTATGAATATGACAAAATCTCAATCAATAACAAGGAATATCCTGAAATGATGAAATGCACAAAAAGTTGTTTGTATAAATTATAGGCTTTAAGGAGATGTACATATCTCTGCATTCAGATTTTTTCAGTCCCTTACTGTTTACCAGTAGTGAGAAAATCGATCAAAACGAAGAGTAAGTATTGATTGGATTGATTCGGATTGGCAGGCAACTCGGATTACTTTTTCAAAGTCTGCTCTCAGGGGGACAGTAGTGTAATGTTGTGTTGGAACTTAGAAGTCAAATATCTGAGACAGTTAAGTGTGTAATACGATTGTTTCTGCAGTCTAAGGGAGAAATCGAGATTCTTTTCCGGAAAGGAGGTATGTAATTGCTCCATTTCTGGCATTTTGTTGTTTACTAAGCTCGCTTAAAATAGATTTACAACGAATATGCATTGAAATTCCTTCAGAAACTTGTACAATAAGTAAATACTGACTTTCTTACCTAAATAATCCTCCTTGTTATGATCGTTACTTAATCAGTGCTGCCAAAGGGCAAAACTAAATACGGCTACAACAGTGGGCGAAGTGGATTAAAGTAGGATGGGGGATCGAAAATATCTTTTATTTACGTCATCCAACGTTAATTAATTTCGGACGATGAACGAAATGATGCTCAAAAGAGCCCAGAAAATGGAGAATGGTACCACGAAATCTGTATGGGCGTTGCGGGAAAGAAGCGATTCATATGTGAACAATGTGTATGAGACGCATAAAGGTATTGTCGCAAGGCATTGTTGCGGAGAGCGCGGTGGGCGCGTGCGAAAGAACCACGCGTGGACAGGAAAGAAAGAGGCGGATAGAGCGGCCAGCTCGTGGGCGCGGAATGGGACGCTTGTCGAGAGAGAGAGAGAGAGAGAGAGAGAGAGAGCAACAGAGGGAGAAAGAGACAGAGATATTTCTATGTGTTCTTGCTACACCAAGAAGAATCGTGTGTCTTCGGTAGATTTCGAGAAACTTCGTCAGCTTTCGAGAAACAGCGGCTCGGATATAAATGCCGCCTTGTGGACGGAGCTGCGAAGTGGACTAACTCCGTCCAGTACCTAGGAGTCAATTTGGACAGAGGTCTAACTTTTCGCCAGCACATCAGGGACCTATCGGCGAAGGTGCAGGGAGCAATTGCTTCCCTGTATCCAATGCTGGGGTCGACCTCGATGCCGGTTGGTCTGAAGTTATACCTCTTCCGAGCGCTGGTAATCCCGGTGATGCTATATGCCTGCGAGATCTGGAGCATGGCCGCAGACAGCTGGCTAGCATGGCTTCAACGTGCACAGAATAGATGACTTAGGTTTATATATTCTGTGGGATGTTATTTTCCTACCAGGTTGCTTCACGAAGCCTCGGGTCTTCCATACGTGGAAAATGAAATTAGGCGTCGGTCATCAAAATTATACGCCACTTTACCAACACACAGAAGCGCCCTTGTCAGATCATTGGGAGATTATGACCCCACTATGCCGTTCTAGACTGCACCGGTTACCCGGTATGGCTTGCGGGCACCCGAGATAACCCAGGAGCTAATCCTAACAGCAGCTAAAGCTGAACTCCACATAATTCTTCCAAGCTGTTTGGCATCAAAATTTCAACTTAAACACAAATTTTAAAAATAAGACACCAGGGTGCAAGGTATTGCTTCCATTCTTACAACCTGACGGTACATAAAAGTTGTTACCTCAAAAAGAAATTCCTACCTCAAAACCCACAGCACATCATACAAAATCCCAAATGAAAAACCTTACCTGAGGTAAAACCCTTAACGGGTGTTTTTTTTTCTTTTTTTCCGAGTGGAGGAAAAATGCATGTTTTGCACTAACCCTGGGATTGGAGTGTAGGACTCCTCTGGGGAATCGAACCACTAGCCCTACCCACTAAAAAACCTCCACAGGTGAGTATTTAGGAGTGGTGCTGTGGCAGTACCGCTGTAAGAACCTGCGGATTCGAGGAAGGGATATATTGGCCAGGCCGAAGCCTGGTCCAAGGTGAGGAAGGTGGCAGGACGTAAGCATGATCGAAGCCCTGCTTACGCCCTTGCAAAGTAGTGAGGGATGTGTCTGGATTTAGAGTGAGGTATCTTGCGTTGCATCTTACGCTTTAGGGAGTGGAGTATCTCTCGTTGTTCGTTGGCTAGTTGCTCTGTTCTTTGGAGCAGTTGCTCTGTTCTTTGGAGTTGGGAGTTTATGTTTGAAGTGATGTTATCAAGTGGCGTCGAAAGTCATTGAAGAGCTTCACTGGTGGCTGGTTGGTGTGTGTTGGCGGCGGAGACAGCATCCTCCAAGTTTCCCAGTAAGGATGGTGATGTTCAGGGCCTCTGAGTGGAGGTCCTGAATCTCCTCTGTGGGGTTCCTGGGTGAGGCTGTGACAGCGATGCTTTCCTCGATGTGTCGGAGGCGTGTGTTGGTTTGCCGAAGTTCTTCTCGCAGCTCTTGAAGAAGAAATAGCACATCTGGCGATGTGGTGATGCGTTCGGTAGTGGTAGGTGCTCCCCGTCTAGCGCCCGCCTAACTGAGGCGAGGGTACAGAGGGAACAGCGCTTGCCCAGTGAAGTGGTCGGAGCCACTGCACGTAGCGCAGTAACGTCGGCGGTGGCGGAGGTCATGTCCCCTGCACTCTGCAGTGAGAGAAGGGCTGCCACAGTAATGTCACCTTGGCAGCGCGGTGCAGTTGGCGGCGTCGTGTCCGTAGGCGAGGCACCTTCGGCAGGGGAGGTGCTGCTGAAGCTTGCTCTCCTGGATTTTCAGGCATTGTCCGAACAAGTGTAGCCCGGTCCTCAAGGCGGTATTGTGTTCCCCTGCATCGATGAAGTGTAGCCGGACGAATGTTGTGGGGTTCCTTCGAAACGTGATCCTAGTGGCTCTCATGACTGAGGGCCACCTTTGCGAAGCAGCGGAGAAGAGAAAAGGAGTAGGAAGGTCTCGAGGTGCCCCGACTATGACTGCTGTGTGTGTCGGTGCTGGAGCTGTCGGCTGGTGTTGATGTTGAGTATAAGCTTCAGCGGTGGTGGCGGAAGGTGAGGGCAGCTGGCTGGGAAGGCCTGCAGGTGGCTGCATAGTTGCTGCTGCTGGCGGCTCAGGTGGGCTGCTGCGCCCAATACCTTGGTGGGCACGCAGCAAAACCTTCTGGTTTTATACAGCCAGCCAGTACCTCGGTTGGTTGGTCGGTCGGTTGGAGCTGCGAGTCAGTGAATGGAAGTGCTGATGTGTAGTGTGTGAATATTTGAACTGTTGAGCTGTTAATTGTGTGCGTGCAGCTGTTTGAAGTGTGCCGCGGGTGAATTCTTTCGTTTGTTTATGTGTGGTTAAGTAAACAGAGACTACTGTGTGTACGACACTTCATTTGTAGAGCCTGTAAGGGTTGTCAAAAGTGTCTTTATACAGAAATAAAGAACATTTTGAATTTTTGCAAACTTGACTTAATTTTACGAACCCAAAATGCCACAATATGAATATACAAGTGTAGAAATGTGTTATTTTGTTCACATGATTACATTATATACTGAAATTGAATATTCCACAGTTTTTCTTTCCACTCTGATTCGTTCGCTCTGCTAAGCCTATTCAACTTCCAATTGCGGGCGATGAGGATTAGTTTCCGCTCGACTGAAAATGAAAATTCTTCATAGAAACTTAATATTTAACATAATCTAGAACGTCCAGACTTCAATATAAGGTAACGCTTACATATTTACGTGACAAATGGGGCGTTTGTGAAAGATTTTCAAAATATTGATCCATTTCACCTAGGAGCTACTCCAAAAAATTTTAAGATATACATTTCACTTCCTTGAAAATATCTTTAAAAAGTGGTACTTTAATAAACACTGCTAGAACCATTTTTTCAAAAATCAAAGTTTTCGTAACTTTCCCATCTACAGGAGTACTTTGGGAGGGGTGGGGATTCTCGAACTTCCTCTCGAAATTCCGGTAAGATGTCGGTATTGAATAGGTATTGGTGCAACACAGTACTACGGTAAATGGTAGAGAAAGTAGAAATGAGTGTCCATGACGTATGCAGAACCAGAGCCTTATTCCTAAGTGCAAGCATATAGCAGTATAACATGCAGATTTAATTGTTTACACGTTCATGGCCATATGCAAATCACATCTGAGAACAGCATGTAAAGCTGCTTCTAGTTTATGCTTTTCTCATGGAAATTAGCTGAAACAGTACGTGCCCTGGGTATTGTGTTCTGTTACACAAGAATAGCGGTTCTAACTTGCACCTGAAAACAAGAAAAAGCTACGCAATATCTTGAGATTTAATATTCATTACATATTTTTAAATGTGTGTAACATTAAATGTTGGTAACTTTAAATTTAATTAAATTCTTCCAACGTTAATTTAATTCGACGATGAACAAAATTACGATCAAATGAGTACAGGGTATATAGAGCTTAGAGTTACACGACATTCAACTCTTAAGATAAGGGAAAACTTATCCGTTTAACTCACCCTCACCGAGATTTGACTGGACTGGACTATGCTACAGAGGAGATTTGGCACGAAGATCCAAACTGACTCTACTGTACCTATGCCTTAAAATGGGCATCTTTGCGAGAAAGGATGAGACGAGAAGACACAGAGGGAGGCCATTCTAAGGAGCCACGGCAACGTAGAGGGCAGGTCCTACAATTGATCAGTTGTAAACTCTCCAGCAGGCCAGTAAAACCGGCACCTGGTCCGTAAACGGCCCTACGAGAACGGGCTCAGAGACCGGAGGCCATCCTACTGGAATAGGAAGTTTTACTAATGGCATATCATCCTGCCATGCAACGCCGAGACAGCCGCCGACACTTCTACCCTGAAATATACCATCAGATGGGAGATGATATGAAATGACAATGGAGATGAAATGGAGGGACAAGAATTAACCTTTTTCTTTTTCGAGTGGAGGAAAAATCCATTTATGGATTTCCACTGTGTTGTAGGGCACAGTGGGATATGTGGGCTTCACCTCAAGGGTACTACTCCACTAAAAAGGCTCCACCGGATTGGGAAGGAGAAATGTGCTGCGGTACCGCCTAAAGTACCCGCGCATTCGAGGAGGTGATCTTAGCTGTCTCGCTGTGCGATTCAGCTGAGTGAGTTTCTGATGCAGGGATACAGGCTTGACATAAAGCCCAGCGTGATCCACTGCCTATTTTGGATGGTATTTGATAGAATTCCAGGTTTTATTTGTTGGGAAGTTTAGGGTAATTTATCACGCTGTAGCGCTGCGTCTTAGGTTTAGGTGTTTTATTGTCACTGCAAGTAATACTTGCAAGAGTGATTGTCTATTATACCTTATCTTGTTAAGCCTAAATATAAATCTAGTTTGCATTATCGGCATTGCCTTTAATGGTCAGTTGAAATTATCTGCCGTCAGCATCATTAAAGTGTGTGAAACCTCATAGTTCATGTATCTGCTTGGTCAATATTTGAGAGTTGTAGGTGCGAGCCTGTGCCACTCACGGGGGACCCTCTTTCCCCGGGGCCGCCTTGGCCAATGATTGGCGCAAGTACTTGCGGACTGTGGGAGGTTTGTGTGTGTATGTTGGTGTACGTGTATGAGTGTGTGTTTATCTCCGATCAGCGATGTAAAGCATCTGGAAGGTTAACTAGTTAACCTACCCAGTATTCGCTTGGAGACCCGGGAAACCCCCCGAGAAAATGTATAGGTCAGGTAGGTCACCCACGGGAATCGAACCCGTGCCTCCCGAATCCGGGACATAGACCAAACCATACTTCCTAGCTTGTCGCTGGTGGTAATTTGCTAAAGAGATGTTGAAATTGCCCGGAGCAGCACCAGATGAAGGTGCCTTAGTAGAATTAGGTGAAACCAAAAGAAAAAGTATAACAAATGAAGAGTTTTAAAATTTTGTTATAAATGTTTGATGAGAAATGATGAAATCCTAGAGGTACTGGACGATTTATGGGGACTATAATATAGGAATGTACACTCCAGTTAACTTGAGGTGGCAGCTGGGTAAAGATGCGCACTAAATGGATTAGTGTGACACTAAACCTGAAAGGAGACTGAGGATGATTTTATACATTTGGAACCATTGGTGGTACATGCGTCAACTGCTCCATATGTATAAATCACCTTCAGTCTTCTTTCAGGTTTAGTATCACACTAATCCATTTAGTGCGCATCTTTACTCAGTTGCCAGCTCGACTTAATTGGACTGTAGAAGGTTTTTGGAAAATATTTAGAAACAGAGATGAGGGTTAGATAACAGAATATCATTGAAATTTTATAGGTTAATAAAGAGAGAATGGGGAAGAGAGAGAGATATATAAACCAATGAACAGGCAGGAATGGCTTGGATTAGAACAGGATCAATGTTTTTAAGGGAACTAAGTAGTAGCAATGTAGAAATATGCGAATTATGTGGAGAAACATGTTTTAGGAGATAAGATTTTAGAACAAATATTGAATTTTAAATATTTAGGATGTAACATAAGTTTTAGAAACAATGCTGATATACAAGAAAAAGTAAACAAAATTCCGAGCAATATGTGGGACAATCCAAAAAGTTTTAAAAACAGAGTGAGAAGGGATACAAACATGAAAATGTATAAGGTAATGGCTATTGTAACTTTACTATATGGAGGCGAAACCTGGGTGCCAACACAAAAGGATTTAAATAAAATACAGACTGCAGAAATGAAATGTTTAAGAAGTGTTAAAGGTTGTACAATATTGGACAAAATAATAATTGAGGATATTAGAAAGGAATTAGAAATCGAACCAATCCATGAAAAAATATCAGAACGAAAGCAACAATGGCCTGAACATATATTAAGAATGGAGGACGGAAGATATCCAAATGCAGTACTAAACTATAATCCAAAAAGAAGAATACACAGAGGACGACCCAGGAAACGCTGTAGAGATCTATGAAGCCGGAACTGGTGATATGCCCAAACCATGGAGTGAAGAAGAAGATGTGGAAAAACAAAAAGTGCGGTTCATATTTTGATAGAGTGTAAAGAGTTAGAATAGATCGAGTTGGAGATAGAAAATATGGGAAAAGAAATGGGAGAGGATCTATAGCGAGTTTATAGCCATAAAAATGGTTACGGGGAAAAATGAAAGTGCAAATAGAAAATATATAGGGAACAAAGTTTTGGAAAGCTAAAGAGCAATGGATGAAAAAAGTAAAGACAGGAAAAGAAAATATGCCGGGAAAACAAGGGGAAACATTTAGCAAACTAGAGTAGAGCATAGAAGGGTGACTGCTACACAGCAAGGTTAGAAGGCCTGGGAGCCAAACAGGCTGAGCTAGCTAGGTTAAAAAGGAAATGTCACAAACATTATACAACTGGAATTAGAAATATTTGTGTAATGTAGATAAAATATTATAAATAGCAAGTTGTATAAATAAATTTAATTCATAGGTGCCAGGAAGTACATGTGGTTTTTCCAACTTACTCGTCTATTCTTGCCAAAAGTTTTATTCTTTTGTTTACTTCTTGTTAATTGAAGCACCTTGCTATATGAGGGCTTTGAAATTACATATATTTGGAAACTCAGATTATTAAGAAAATATTTTGGAATTGTTTCAAGCTATTAACATTTTATTTGAAATAAATTCTGTGCTTTAAAGAGGTCTACACTTTTTTATTTTATCTTTATTTTACTTTTTACTGTTTACATAAATATCACTGAAAATTAGAACACAGACCATTTACAACATTTTTTTGGGGGACACAGTAATGTTCTAAATAGGTATTTTAATTAAAATCAATTTATCAATTTTGATAAACTAAAAACAATGAAGGCTTTTCCACCTAAATGGTAGTTGGACGATTTTCTTAAAAATCTTATACCACGTTTAATGGCATCTTTTCCACACATATGTCTTTTTACTCACAGAACCTTAAAAGTCGAATTCTCTAATAACATTTTGCATAGGAGCAGTTCTCTTTACTCACGTTAGGTAAATAAATAACGTTCAAGAGGTTCTGAGTTCGAATCTCGTTCAGGATGAGTTATTTGGATAAGACTTTTTGGGGATTTCCCTTATTCTGGAAGATGAATGCCGGGTAACTCTAAGCTGTATGGACCCTGGACTCATTTGAATATAATCTCACCCATTTTATTCAACGGTGATATAACTTAACGTTGGAGAGCTATCCTTATCCTGAAAGAAGAATGTCGGGTAACACTAAGCTCTATGGAACTTAGACACATTTCGGCATCATTTCATCCATTCCATTCATCGTCCGATATAACTTAAAGGTGTAGGTTTTCTCTTATTCTGAAAGACGAATGTCGGGTAACTCTAAGCTCTATGGACCCTGGACTCATTTGAACATCACTTCACTCATTGCATTAATCGTCCGATATGACTTGAAGTTGGAGGTTTTCCCTTATCTTGAAAGAGGAATGTCGGGTAACCTTAAGCTCTATGGATCCTGGACTCATTTGAACATCACTTCACTCATTGCATTAATCATCCGATATGACTTGATGTTGGAGGTTTTCCCTTATCTTAAAAGAGGAATGTCGGGTAACCTTAAGCTCTATGGATCCTGGACTCATTTGAACATCACTTCACTCATTGCATTAATCGTCCGATATGACTTGACGTTGGAGGTTTTCCCTTATCTTGAAAGAGGAATGTCGGGTAACCTTAAAGCTCTATGGATCCTGGACTCATTTGAACATCACTTCACTCATTGCATTAATGGTCCGATATGACTTGACGTTGGAGGTTTTCCCTTATCTTGAAAGAGGAATGTCGGGTAACCTTAAAGCTCTATGGATCCTGGACTCATTTGAACATCACTTCACTCATTGCATTAATCGTCCGATATGACTTGACGTTGGAGGTTTTCCCTTATCTTAAAAGAGGAATGTCGGATAACCTTAAGCTCTATGGATCCTGGACTCATATGAGCATCATTTTACCCATTTCATTCATCGTCCGATAAGACTTAATGTTGGAAGCTTTCTCTTATCCTGAAAGAGGAATGTCGGGTAACCTTAAGCTCTATGGACCCTGGACTCATTTGAAAACCATTTCGATCATTTCATTCATCGCCCGAAATGACTTACGTTGTAGACTTTCCTTTATCCTGAAAGCTGAATGTCAGGTAACTGAGCTTTATGGACCCTGCACTCGTTTGAACATCATTTCATCCATTTCATTCATCGTCCGATAAGACTTAATGTTGGAGGCTTTTCCTTATCCTGAAAGAGCAATGTCGGGTAACCTTAAGCTCTATGGACCCTGGACTCATTTGAGGACCATTTCGCTCATTTCATTCATTACCCAAAATAACTTAACATTGGACGCTTGTCCTTATCCTGAAAGAGGAATGTCAGGTAACTCTAAGCTCTATGGAACTGAACTCATTTGAGCATCATTTCACCCATTTCATTCATCCTCCGATAAGACTTAATATTGGAGGCTTTCCCTTCTGCTGAAAGAGGAATGTCGGGTAAACTTAAGCTATATGGACCCTGGACTCATTTGAGGACCATTTCGCTCATTTCATTCATCGCCCGAAATGATTTAACGTTGGAGGATTTTCCTTATTCTGAAAGACGAATGTCAAGTAACTCTAAGCTCTATGGAGCCTGAACTCATTTGAACCAAATTTCATTCATCGTCTGATATGAACTTCACGTTGAAGGACGTAAATTAAAAGCATATATAGTAGAGATAGTATAAATCTAACCTGAGCTTCAAAAACTTAAAAAGTAAAAGGGAGATTGCAGGTCCAAGATTTCAGTTAAGCGTGTAAAGTTTGGAACTGGCTTCCGGAAGGTTGTTGATACCTCCTGGGGCGATACTTGCCTTCAGTAATTAGCGAATGCGTCATTTTACTTTATAATTATAATAATAAAACGCATAATCATATCCTTGGGGATGTTTGTCTTTGCGTAGCCCATATGTTTCGCGTTATCTGGATGGTTATATTACGTCCACAATATTCTAATAGCAATTACACGCAATAAAAGGCGAAGCGCGACGAGTCGATGCCAACGTACAGATAAGCACTCAAAGTTTCACACCTGCCACACACTCCTCTTCCTTTCTATCATTCCCTGGACAGCTAAATTACTATTACCCTAACTGCTCTTGGCCATTTTGTTCGCCGCTATCTTATCAGTTTGCTCAAGTCCGAGGCGCCTCGACTTCCGAGAGATTTTAGGCTGATCATTACGCATCGACGAAATATGCTTGCACCTGCTAGCACTGTGTGGACAGGGATTTTTATCATTCGCAGTGCGTAGAGTGCAACCAACGCGTAGGTTATGCAAGACAAACAAGCGGGTTGGCTCAGCATGTTTCGTCTGTAGCCCGCATTCGGGCAGCACGGGTTCGATTCCCGTGCCCGACCTACCTGACACATGGGTTTTTTGGGGGTTCCCAGGTCAAATGTTGGGTAGGTTAGTTACATCCAATCTCCCTTATCATTTCAATAACCTTCATCTGTTAGGCTCTTTCAGGGTAAATATGTCGGCGGGAGTCTCGGCGCTGCATGGCAGAATGGTATGCTTCTGGTGAACATTTCCCCCTTCGGTAGACGGTCTCCGATCTTCGGGACAGCTCTGTGCGCCGTATCACGACCACGTTGGGTGGAATTCCAGCTGTACTGGCCTGTTGGGTAGTTTCCAACTGGTAAAGTGTGGGGATACTGTCCTTTGAACTGTTGCGACTCCTTGGTACGGCAGCTCTCTGTCTCCTCTCGCCTCATCCTTCCTCCCGGGGATGCTTTACTTGGGGCACAGGTACAACAGACCCTCGCCAGCATAATCCAATCCATAATCCATTATGCAAAACAGGGGACTACGACCTAGATAGTTCTACTGTTGCTAACCTCCCTCCCCCAAAGAGGAAAGGGAAAAGATCCCCCGAGGTATATTACTTGTGGTTGACTAGAATGTTGAAATACTTTTCTACTTTGGAAAATGCTATTTTTTTCTTTTTGGTAACCATGCAAAGAGAACGGATTTTCAAAGCTACCCACTCTAAATTATGCTTAAGGCTACTGTATTTTCCTAATTCTCTTTTGCCTTCAAGTAAATATGCAGTAAAATCTTTTATTCATGCGTTTAACCAGATGCATTTCCAAAGATGCGATACGAGGAAAATTGCAGCATCCTAACTACCCTATACAAGTTAAATATTTGGAATTTATTTTCTCAAAATTAGCCCTAACATATGTGTATTTAAGTTATTTTCATGAAATGTACACACATATCTTTAAATTTCTGAAAATAGTCTCAGAAATCCTCTCAATTCTGGATGACTTAATGTAAGTATTAAGTCGTAAGAGATAGACCAACTTTTAGTACACGAAAGTAAAGAAAAAGTCATATGAATTGTTTTGTTTGTGTGTGGAAGTGTCCATTTTCGAGCTATTCTTTATTATTGGTTTGAATTTTGATATAATTATACTTTAGTAAATTAGGAAGCCATTATTCGTATTGATCGTGCTAAGAGAATGGAATATCAAAGCTATGGCAACTCTTGAGATGTTTGAATATCGCTTAAGCCCATTGTATTCCTCTGTTCTCATTATACCCAAAAGAAACAAGCAACCTAACAACTTTTTCTCAAATATATATTTTGATTAACACTCATTCATATATCCAGTCTCCGGAGAGGATAGGGTGGCAGATTTCCAGTTCCAGTGGAGTCGTACAGATCTTACCATGATGTTAATGATGATTATTACGTTGCAATGAAAGAATTGGAAAGCAAAACGTAAGAGATGTGAAGATAAAACAGGAAACGGCGCCAGACAATATGTTCAGAAAGCGTGCAGTAGAGAATTGAAGCAGAAACAGTCATAAGTATCTAATTTGTACATATTGTTTAAGGAGACACTATCTTTACTGTGACATTCCAACAACAAGAATAATTACTTTAGGGATAACACCTTTAAATAAATCAGTTAATATAGTAAGATGCAATACTTACTAATAATTACAAATAATTTCTCAGTGCGAGTTACAGAGTCTGCCCTCTTGGAACTTGGCATAGGCTAGACCTGTAATAATTTGCTGTTCGGCTTTATGCCACGCAACCGCGTTTTTAATATACCCGTTTACAGTTTTAACTGTTTTATTTACGGAGACAAGCTGTGATTCTTTTTCGCTGAGAAAACCATCGTCATGATCATAAGCGATTTACAAATAAAACAACCATATTGTGACTATCTCTGTCTCTCTCGGCAAGCGCCCAACTCGCACATCACTATGTGTCTTTTTTTCCTGCCCACGCATGCCCGGTGCTGACTTTCTGGCGGCTCCAACCAACAATGCGATCGGCGACAATATTAAGAAGATCCCTACGTCAAAATATTTACAATCTGTAAATAAGAAGCAGAAAATTTTAAGCTCTGTTTCACATTAAAGCTTTTCTAACTTTTAACGCTTGAGGGACTCTACAAAATCAGATAAACAAACGACCAACGCATTTTTAATGCGCGTTCTTTCGTATTCCAATTAGAGGCGTTGCCAAACACGCCTTACAAATATTAGAAAACATGTGTGTAAGTATATCTATATCATCTTTAGTACATTATGCGTTTATTTAATTTAAAACATATGATATAAGGTTATTTGATTGTATTTTTATTAAGCATGAATCAATTCCCTGGCTACCTCCTACCACCTCCGTCAAATACCTTGGAGTAATGCTGGACACTAGACTTATTGGCGAGCCCATATTGATCGACTCATCTCGTTGGCATCAGGACGACTTTCAAAACTTGGCCCGCTACTTCACAGTCACACTCCTCTTGGGATTGAATGCTCTCTGCTTCTCTACAAATCTCTTGTCCGGCCACTTATCACATATGCTTCCCAGGTATGGGGTTCGGCTAGCAACACTCATCTCCGAAGGCTACAGGTCCTGCAAAATCGATTTATGCGCATCGCCACGGATGCCCCTTGGTACGTAAGAAATCAACAACTGCATAAAGAACTTGGTCTCCTTCCTCTTCACCAGTACATACGTCAGATCGCCTCCCGCTTCTTTTCAAACCTGCCAGATGTTCCAGGAGCTGTGATGTACGACATCGGCGTACGAAACCGCCAGCCCACGCGCCTGAAGAGACGACTACCACAGGATCTCCTCCTTAGTGACTCTGATTGAAAAAACTATGGATATTGTTTCACAATGACTGTTGTTCTTATCTCTTTGATTACTTGTTTGTTTTAATTAACTTATTTTTCTCTTGTTTCACAGTGTTAAGAAGATAATAGGAGCCAACTGGGTTTTCCTTACATGTTATTATATAGTTCATAGAGATTCAATTAGCCAACAAGGATCTGTAAAGCATGTACTGCTGATCGATCATTGAACAAAATAAAAAAAATGATTGTATTTTAAGATTAGAAGATATTAAAAATTAAACCTCATAGCATTACAAATTCTCGCATTGTTGCACTTATATTGAGAAAACATGGGTTTCTCACTTTACGTTCAACTTGACAATATTAGATCACAATTGAAAGCAAAATTGCTGTTTTAGAACATCAGAAGCGAATGAATTAAGAACTAAACTGTCATGTTATATCTGCTGCTACTAGTTACTATTCATTGCAAAGCAACACGCAGTTATTTTGAGGTTAAGGATCCAGTTATGTCTATTCCATAATGAATGAATGCGATGTCCACATCTTGTAAAAGTAATTCCTGGCTAAATAGCACATATTGTATACATAAACACATATGAAATCATTGTTAATCCTGTGCCTACATTCCACTGCATGAACACTGTTATTATTTATATCACTGGAGCAATTGCAGACTAGAATTTCATGTAGTTTGCAGTGATATTTCACTGTGCTTTTTGCGTTTCGTATGTTTGTTTTTGCTAATATATCATTGAATGCAGTTTGCTTTACAAAACCTAAGTTCTTTGTGCAGAAACTGCTTACTTTAAAAATACATTTGCAAATGTATGAATACTGTTTGATCACGAAACAAGTCACTGCAGATATATGTATAACAATACATTTGTAAATATTTATGTTTGTTTATAAAGTTCAACCTTTCAAACCTCTATTATAAAGCAGATTTTTTATATCGTTGATGGTAAAAGTGGTCTTTCAGTAGTTCGCGACTGTGTTAAAAGTAGAAAATTATTTCCGTTCAGTGCTCAAAAACTTTTAACCGCCGGTAATACTAACTTTGGTTTCTCTGACAATCGCCTCATTCAAGAAGGCCGTGAATAAGTTAAACAATACTGTTATAAAATGGCGGGTGAATATGGACTATAAGGTACCTGTTGACATTTTACAAGCAGTAGAGAGAGTGTTACCCAAAACCAATACGACATTGCATACAAGTTTCTGGACTGCTAAAGAACACACAAAATAACATACTGAAAATGTGTTGTTAGCGTTCTTTGAAGAAAATACTAAATAAGATGTAGGCATCTTCTCAAACTACTCAGTGACAAAGCTGTGTCCTAATGTAAACAAAAACCACGACATCAGTAAATACTACAACCTTATAGTATTCTTGAAAGTTATGTATATCTGAAAGTTACCAGCCAAACAAATCCAAAATTCTAACTAAAAAACAGACCGACACCTTCATCAATACAGCACCAATAAAGACTACTTAGTGATCAAGGTTGTTTTACCTATGGGTGTATTGCTGCAGAGAACTCTGTCAGATGACACTGGAATTCGAGACTTGGGAACTTCATTAATCAATTAAATGTTTGTACTTTATTCCCATCGTTTTATTCTTTCCACTACCTCCCTTATGTAGAATGTTGTGTTTTTTTAAAAGTCATGTTGCTACGCAAGACAAATGAACATCGCAACCCGATGAAAATCATGACTATGAGTAAGGTAAAACTTCACCATATATTTATCTCTAATCTAAAGGGATGGGTACCCCGATACCCACGATACTCGAAAATTCCATACGTACTTTTATTATACTTTTGTGGTGATTCTGCAACTTTTATTTTGTTTTAAAATTACAAAATATTATTCCCGAAAATAGAACATTAAAAAGACCAAGAAACTGCCAGAAATGTGATGCCTGCACCGCAACATTATGCAAGAAAATAATCTTGAGTCAAATTCAGTACCAGTTAACAGTTCCTAAGAAGAAATCACTACGTATCTCAACGACGATTTCTCACCTTTGCACTGGATTACTGGAAAACAAATTCAACATTTCCAGAACTAAAAACTTTAGCCACTAAATATTTGTATATTCCATCTGCAACAGTTTCCTCTGAAAGACTATTTAGCACAACATGACTCATCTGTGACATAAAAAGTAGCAGACTTGACCCCAAAAGAGTAAACATGCCAGTATTTTTGAAAAAAAAAAAAAAAAAAAAAAATCAACTTATACAAGTGGAGTGTTTTGCCTTTAAATGTATAATGTAGAGTTTAAAACCAAGAACACTGATGCTTATAAATTTTGTCTTATTAAATCCGTATACTTGTTTAATTTTATTGGCATTACGCAGCTCTCCCAATATTCTATTTTAAATTGAAACTAGAAGTAGAAATGACTGTATGGAGTATTAAGCATCATGGAAAATATCCTGTGTTGATGTCGAGAATCGAATATTGAGAAAAACTGGTATCGAACCATCCCTAATAATTTATAATATATCTATAAATATTCAGGATCGTCTAAAAATTGTATATGATGAATGGGTTAAAATGATTTTATTTTTTTACTTGGTTTTGCGGCCTAGTTTCGAAATCACACCTATTCATAAAATAAAATCGTCATTTTAAATAACTAATTAATCGTAAATAACTATTAACACGATACATACACTACAATCTTAAACAGATTCCAGATGTTTCTCGAGTGTACATTCTTTTGTTTGCAGTAATCTTACATTAGCTGAAATTTAACTGTACAAAATGCCCGACCTTTCGTCATGTTGTCATGATGATTTACTTCGTTTTGTTACGGTCAACACAAACGCATAATAAGGTGATTAATTCAACAACAAGACGCTAACGCTTTTAACGTTCAGACTGCTGAAGTTTCCACATTAACTGTTTATAGCTCCCTGCCTTTTTGCTACTGTTTTACAGTCTGAGTTACCGTCGTTGGAATTACAGGCGAGACAGGCAACTGCTTGGAGATTTGGCCACTTTAATGTGATTAGATATAACTTATTAACTTATTAAAACATATTTTTAATATACTTGATGGCTGCTACAGTAGCGAACTACACAAGATATGATTGTGGGTTGAGAAAAGGGATCAGATACGTGGCAAATTTAATGGAGGCTAATAAGTTATTTGAGGCGAGTTGTTGACAAATTTAAGGATATAGAATTGAACTGTTTTTAGAAACTAACTACTCTAACTTCTGGAGTATCACTTCTTTTAAAGTCCCCATTCAAATAAAAACACTAACGTGAGGACCTAGACATGATATTACCGTTGTCATTCACAATAAGGTAACGTCAATATCAAAATAAAATAATTACCACCTTATCAATATTATTAAATATTTTTAAAATACTAGTAGTGGGATGTTTTTAATTAAAATTGTACTATACTATGCAACCAGATTATATCCAAATGCGATGTTTGAAGAAGACGTTCTAGAAGCCCCGGGTTGTGGCATTCATTTTGCAGCCAGATTATGTTGCAAATGGGATGATGGAAGATGATTTGCAGATTCTCATCTTTGGTGACGATCAGGCAGAAATCTTGTAGATGCCACGGAGCTCTGGAGCAATGAGTCTGGCCTCTGGGCGCAGTCTCGGAGTAAAGGTATTTGATACTACAATTGTTGGAAAATAAACAATTCTTCTCTCTTAACTATTGTGGGATTTATTCCACAAAACAAGTAGTACATTCTGCTACAATTTTAAATAATGTAGATGCTGTCCTTTTATAAATAATTTCTGTTGCAACGATGAACTTTATATCTCTTGCACACACAATGCATTCACAACTGAATATTTTCTGCACAATCGCAGAGCGACACAAAAACACGTCTTACTCACAAGACCGTCGTCTGTAGAAAGACGCCAAGCTCTATCATTTTGGGTTCTCTGCACTTTATGTTTCCGTAACAACTAAATTGCTTCTCCTTTATTGCTCCACGTCACCACATTACGTAATTGTATTCTTGCAATTACCAATAACAACAATATTATGTAACATTTAACTTTCATTGTATCATTCCGTAGCCTACCCTATTTCATATTTTCTATTTTGTACAAATTAATTTTTTCCGGAACAACTCAAAATAAATTTTTAAAATTTAAAAAAAAAACAGGAAATAACCGTCACAACTATTAACATTTCAGGAAACTACTTTTTATGGTAACCTTCAATTATTTTAGCAGTCAAAATATTCATATACAATACTGCTTTCCCAACTACAAAGACAATTAATGCAAATAATGATAAGCTAATAATGACACTTAATAATTATTGTCTTGTGGTTTTTTCATTCATAAAGAAAGCAAAATATTTTATAGCCTACCTAACCTAAAACGAAAGATACCTACCATAGTAAATAATATAAACAACTGAAGCCCAACTTCACATTTCAGATCATTCGCAATTTCTTCCAAATATTTTCCTTTAGCAAATTATCTTTGTAGCATTTACGCTTTTTGTCATAAAGACAACGATGATTTTGAAATAAAATAATCTATTTCTCGTCAAATGCCACCAGTTTTCTTATTTTTTTGTTCCTGTGCAATGCGGCAGTGTTCTTTTTTCCCTTTCTCTGTTTTGTTTAATCGCCAAACATGAACACGAAAGCTTGGAGTTTGCAAGGTTTGACGTTAGTGTCTGTTGATAATGTTTATGATTACGAAAGTCATTGTAAATGGCCTTTTTTATTAACCTAACAACACGCTTTAGTGTTGGCGTTGCTTTTGTTACAACTTTTCATTGACATTAGCTTAGGTAATAGTGATACAATCGTTAATAAAATGACTAAGACTTATAGGAGACTTTGCTCACACAGAGTGATATATTCAGAACTGTATATTTCTTTGTTTAATTATTCTGATGCAAATGTAGTTAATACGCAGGGACTTCCGAAAGTTTCTATACACTGTAATGAGATGAGCAGATGTTTATTGCCTAATCTTATTTTTGTTTACGTTGGCTATGTATGTACAGTCTTAATTTCTAGGTTTTTCTCAACAGCAGGTTAAAACACAGTTGACAGGGGTAAGGTTGAGAATACACATACGTAAGCAAAAAAAGTCAGTAACAAGATCACAACCCAGTACATCTTCTACGGCGCAAATTTTTGGTTTCTTCCCAGATATGTGCTTTTTAGAAAGAAAACACAGCACTCTGACTCTACGTTTCCACAGCAAGAACGTATTGCATTTTGTTTTAAGTCCGAGAAAAATGTGGGACAATCCAAAAAACTTTTTAAAGCAGAGTGGGAAAGGATACAAAAATGAAAATGTATAAGGTTATGGCTATTCCAACTTTACTATATGGAAGCGAAACCTGGGTGCCAACACAAAAGGATTTAAATAAAATACAGACTGCAGAGATGAAATTTTTAAGAAGTGTTAAAGGTTGTACAATATTGAACAAAATAGGAAATGAAGATATTAGAAGGGAATTAGAAATCGAACCAATCCATGACAAAATATCAGAACGAAGGCAACAATGGCATGAACATATATTAAGAATGGAGGACGGAAGATATCCAAATGCAGTATTAAACTATAATCCAAAAGGAAGAATAGAGAGATGACGACCCAGGAAACGCTGGAGATATCTATGAAGCCGGAACGGGCGATATGCCCAAACCATGGAGTGAAGAAGAATGATTCTGATTGCCGGACGACTCCGATTAGTTTTTCAAAATCTACTCCCTAGAGGACGGCAGAGTATTGTTATTTTAGAGTGACCTTTGTGGGCGAAGAAGTTAACTACCTGAGACTGTTGTGTATAATAGATTGTGTTTCTGCAGTTTTAGTGAGACATCGAGCTTCTTTTCCGGAAAGGAGGCATGCAATTGCTCTATTTTTGGAATTTTGTTATTTTTAAAGTTCATTTAAGATAGATTTATGACGCATGTGCATTGAAATTGCTCCAGAAACCTGTGCAATAAGAAAATACAGACTTTTTTACATCCACAATCCTCCTTTTTGTTATGATAGTTACTTAATCAGTGCTGCCAATGGGCAAAAATATATATCGCTACAACAGCGGGCGAAGCGGATTAAGGCAAGGGGGATTCAGGTTCATTTTATTTACCTTTTCCGACGGCAAGTCATATCGGACGATGAATGAAATGGATGAAATAATGCTCAAATGAGCCCAGAAAAAAGGCGAATAGTACCACGAAATCTGTGTGGGCGCTGTGGGAAAGAAGCAATTCATATGTGGAAAATGTGTGTGAGATGCCTAAGGATATGAATATACAAGTGTATAAATATGTTATTTTGTTCTAATGATTACATTATTTACTGAAATTGAATGTTACACAATTTTTCTTTTTATTCCGATTCGGCCGCTATGCCAATTTTATTCATCCTCCAATTGCGGGCGATTAGGATTATTTTCCGCTCGGAATAAAAAATGAGAACGGAATTCTATATAAAATCATTCCTCGAAAAACTTAGCATTTAACATAACCTAGACTGTCTAGGCTTCAGTATAAGGTAAAATCTTTCATATTTTCGTGACAAGTAGGGCTTCTGTGAAAGATTTTCAAAATATTGATCCGATTCACCCGAGGTTATCTTAGTGAAAAGGAAATTAAATGATTTATCTCTCAAAAACGTTTTTTAAATGTTAGTTACTAAATAAACATAGATATATTATAGCATCGTGAAGCAATGTGCTTAGACTCACATTTTATTATGTGCAGTAAATAAGGTGTCTGTTGATTATACAGAAGTAGAGTATTTACGAAAAATATGATACTCTGATTTTTACTCTCCGTACTATGTGTAGTAGAAAGGGAAAGTGTGGTATTTCACTGAAAAAATTGAATTACATTTTACCGGAAATGCATTCTTTGAATTCCAACCCAGATTACCCTGTGCCTAGAACATTTCTCAAAATGTAGCTTTAAAATGTTTGATTAAAATGAAATATGTTTCAGATATGTTCATTACAACTGTAATTAAGTCTTGAATTATTTGGGAATGTCCTCAGAGGTCCTCTTCATTCTGGTAAATTTCAAAACTAATATACCTGAGAAATAGACAAAATATTCCTGCACAGAAAATATATTTCACGTTAAAAACACAAAGCATATCAATAACATTTTGGTAGAATGAACCATTTCACATATACCTCATTATTTTCGAGACAGTAAAATCATGACCAGATTGGAAGAGAAACTTCGAAAAAGCCATGGAAAAGTTGTGGCCTGCTATGTGTGACTTGGCAGAAAACAAGATTGAAGAAGAAGAAAAGATAAGTGTGGAAGAAGATTTTATGGACATTTTTAAAAATATCGATAGCTGCTCCAATGTTTAAAGAAGACATTGATAATAAGGGATGTTATAAACCTATTTCATGCAGTGTTACTGAAAATGAAAACGAAGGATATTAATATCCAGACAGTGTTGATGAACCAGCTGTGGTTATAACCCACGACAAGCAGTAACAAACATAGAAAAATCGATGCTTAATTTCGAGAGTCAAGCCAAATGAACTTCTAATGTTAAAGATGACGTGAGATCGCATTGCTCGTTAGCGATATACTAAACTGAGACAGCAGAAGCTCACTACCTTTTTAGTACAGACTAGTTTGTACCTATACTGTATACAGTACAAATGCATAGGCTATTGCAGTACATACAGTGTAGGTGTTTTAGGTGAAAGTGTGCCGATATGCCCAATTTCTTCTCGGGCAGCAAGCCAGGTGAAATGACGATTAGCAATCGACCTTTCGGGAGTGTGCATCTCTCCCATCATCAGGATATTTATCAAATGTTATAACCACAAATGAACACTCATATAACACCAATATAAACAAAGACAAAAGACTATCAAAATTCGTATTACTGAACAAAAGACTGTTTTCAGTAAATTAAATGCCAAGTCAGAAGATGGCACCGAATATAGAAAATTAATTGAGTCAAACAAACGATATAAATATTTAAAACATTTTAAAATATTTCGGCGATGTACATGTTTTTATCGTATTTTCGTTATTTTCCGGATAACCAGGATTTTCGTTAACTCGTATCGGCCCTGGTCCCAGTTGATCGGGGTAAACCAGGTTCTACTGTACTTTTACATAATTGTTCTTTTTATGTCTTGTTCATTAGAAAAAAAAACGGAATTTCAAAAAGCGCTCACATAGGGACTTGGTCTTAAAATATTTGACTATCGCTTAAAACCTGTTGTATTCCCATAGCACCGACAATAAAATTAGCAATAAGATACTTTATACAAATATTTTCTTGATTGAACAATGCAGGATATATAACAAATGTAGCAGTATATGAAATCATCGTGGCTGTACAGGAATTTTAAATAAATTTAGTCTGAGAATAAACACTAAGAAAACAAAAGTAATGGTAATAAGTTAAGAAAGGATGAAAAATGGAGTTGGGAAGGGAATGAAAGTTTTCTTATGAGAACTCCTAAGTGGTTTACCGGGAGAAACATTAGTCAGTTTGAGAATTTATTGTCATGTCGGTATGTTGGTCATAGTAGCTCATGGGTTAGAGCGGCTGGACGGCAACCAGAAGATCCGTGGTTCAAATCCCGGCTATAACATTGAATTTTTCAGTCTGACTCCATCTTTCTAAGGTACATAGGAGTTTTTTTGAAAATTAATTTAGGGCTTACAAAGAGCATCACCAAATAGGGTTGCACAAATGGAGTTAAGAAGTTATGGTAGCAAAGCTAAAATTATGGAGAGAGCATTCAAATACTGGTTCATAATAAAAGAATTGGAAACTAATAATATTTTGAAGCCGTGTTTAGAAATGCAGCAAAAATGTATTAAAGAAGATACTTGGCACAAGAGAATACAAGAACTTCGGAGTGAAATAGGACATGAGGATATGTGGGGCGGGGGTAGTAATAAAGTAGAGAAAGGTTTCTGGAAAAGAGTTAAAATGAGGATACAAGATATAGATACCGTCTATAATGGCTAGTAAAAAATTCCAAAACCTCACTATGTACTTATAGAAAGATAAACATGAATTGCGAAACAGAAAAATATGTTGATATTTGTGACAAAATGACAAAAGAAGGCTTTGCACAGGCCAGAACAGGAATCATAAGGGCTTAGGGGAGCGAGAAGAACAAGAAAAGTGTATACTGTGTAATACAAAAATAAATCGTTTTTGTCATTTATTGATAGAATGTGAGGAAACAAGGAATTGGAGCGGAAAAGTACTAAAACGAAGTGGTCAATTTTACCTAGTGAAATTTTAGTTATAAAGTTATTGAGTGTTAAATCAAGAAACAATGTATTGGAAATAGGATAGTACTTGGGTTTAGTGAGAAATAAATGGTTAAGAAAAATTAGAAATAAGGATATTCAGGATAATGTAGATTGAGAATCGAAAGTGGTAAATAGGGCCCTATACCTCAGATTCCGTGGTGTTGAGTCTATGGGCCCAGGGAAATTCAGCAACTCAGTAGAGTTGTAATTTGAGATGTAACTGAGATATGTATGGGGTATATAAGACAAATGTTATAAAACTGATTGATCAAGAAAAGAGAAAGTAATTTGAGAACTGCACAAATTTCAAACAGATAAACTTACTCATTACCAATATATTCTAAAATTCAATGTAATATAAATTTTGTAGATACTAGATTGTCTCTATGAAGAGCAAGGTACAAAATGCTCCCGAGCCTTTGTTGCCAGTCGTCCTCGCTTAAGCTAATTGCACTAATTACCGTTACTATTGTTATGATAGGAACACAAAGCCAAGCAGTGGGAGGCTTTTGTCAGATGAGTAATATACATTCCTTATTTCACCAAGATACTATCTAAAAGCTACACATCATGTTCTGACATGTTCACGGTTAAAAATATAGGAAACAAAAAAAGAAACACCTCAGTAACAATGTGGAGGGTATATGTGCCGAACATTATCCGCATCTTGACGGGATGGCTAAGGCGGTAGCGTCTGTGAGAGATCATGGGAGTTGGCGAGGGCGAGGGGAGTCGCCACCGGGGTGTTTCGGTCTGTAGCTGTTAGGCAGTCCACCCTCACAGGTGGAGTTATTAAATGCCCCAGGTGTCTTTGTCATAGTCACAAGCTTCCCTGTCTTAAAAGGGTGAAAGCTAAAGGATATTGGTGTGTATCGAAGACAACGCCATCTAGACTAACACAGGAAACCTTCCTGTTCGTGGACCTAGGCACATCAAATTCACAAGCTACAGAACACCTAGGAGATGTAAAAGTGAAGAAATGTGGCTCGTAGGGAATTGATGGCTTCCATCTAGAAAGTGCATATTACCATTCAACAGGAGAAGTTGAATTTAACCGTTTATGGACTCTTCAACAGCTGTACTGCTTTCATTAATTTACATCCTCCAACGTTAAGTCATGTCGACGAAGAATGAAATAAGAAAAATAATGCTCAGACGAGGCCAGGGTTTATAGAGCTTAGAACTGTCAGACATTCATCTTTCAGGACAAGGGAAACTCCCGGAAAAACCCTTATCCAGATAACTCGCACTGTCAGGGACCTCTTGAACGTGAGACAGACACGCTACCATCTACGCTACCGAGCCAAGTTTTAACACTGTAGTTTTCACTGTATCATTGTATATGCTGCTTAATTTCACCCAGATGCTTCTTTATCATGTTATCAGTTCTTTTACGTGCCGTAAATCTACGCGAGGGACTACTGGCTTTACTTCCCTTCCGAAGCAGGCTATACTAAGTATTTTTATGCAAAAATCTACTTTAGACCTCGAGAACCACTGAACTAGCCTATTTTTTTATTTATCCAGATTTATTAACCCTATTTTACACAGTGGTATATTAGGGTTAGAGTTGATACATAAAAATACACAATTTTAACAAAAATATTTTAAATACTAGAAGGAAGAAAATGTGTTATAATCTGATGCATATTAATTTAAACTATTTCAGACGTTTAAACACTGATTTTATAAACATCATGAAAGTGGTATATTAGGGTTAGAGTTGATACATAAAAATACACAATTTTAACAAAAATATTTTAAATACTAGAAGGAAGAAAATATGTTATAATCTGATGCATATTAATTTAAACTATTTCAGACGTTTAAACACTGATTTTATAAACATCATGAAAGTGGTATATTAGGGTTAGAGTTGATACATAAAAATACACAATTTTAACAAAAATATTTTAAATACTAGAAGGAAGAAAATGTGTTATAATCTGATGCATATTAATTTAAACTATTTCAGACGTTTAAACACTGATTTTATAAACATCATGAAAGTGGTATATTAGGGTTAGAGTTGATACATAAAAATACACAATTTTAACAAAAATATTTTAAATACTAGAAGGAAGAAAATATGTTATAATCTGATGCATATTAATTTAAACTATTTCAGACGTTTAAACACTGAGTTTATAAAAATCATGAAGTACTTATACTGTTGTGGCTTCATTAGCAAAGATGTGAGCGGAACAGAAAATTCAGTTCCTAGAGAGTCTAGCTTGAATATTAATTCTTGTCTTTCTCTTCAGAAAATGGGACAACAGAAAAGGAGATGAACCACAGTTTGAAATTCTTCTTCACACATGCACTTGGGGTTAGATGTTAAGTGAAAACGTGATAAGTATTTACCAAATTTACCATGTCCACTTAAAAATTGTGTCAAAACAAAATTTGGTACAAGAGTTTCACATTTTCCTCTGTCATACACACTAGGGAAAAATAATGTCTTTGTTAAACTTCCATTTGGAGTTGTTAGCCATTGTTGGTTCCATTCTTCAAGAATATGTTGATGTATTATTCTCCTTACAGTAGAAATAGGACATAAAGAGTGTGTCACAGGAAGATTGGATTCTGCAGCCTTCTTAGCCAAGCAATCAGCTCTCTCGTTACCTAAAATTCCACTGTGTCCTTTAACCCATCCCATGCAAATATGTCCTGGATGGTTTTGAAGCAAGGTTCTGATTTCATGTGCTAATGAATTTAAGTTGTATTTATCATTAATAGCGAGTAGAGCTGATTGTGAATCACTAAGAATACGGGCACTGTTCCCATTAACAGTACACCATTTTATAGCTTCTTTAATTGCTAAGAGCTCCGACTGGAATACAGAACATTCAGGTGACAATTTAAACATGGAATGAGTTAGTTCCGGAACTAGCCTATTAGCCTTAGACTAAGGAGGACGACCATATCAGTAGGTTCGCAATACAGTAGAACATCATTTACCCGGATCAACTGGGGCCGGGGAAGGCCCAGTTAACGATGATCCGGGCTATGCAGAGAATGACTCAGAAACATTAATAAAAACATGTACATCACCGAAACATTGAATGGGGCTTACTATTGGCACACTTTCTCCTAAAACATATACACTGTATCTACTGTAATAACCTATGTATTTTACTATACACTACAAACTACTAGGTAATAAACAAGACAGTGAGCTTCTGCTGTCTCAGTTAAGTGCATGGCTTACGAGCAGCAATATCTCGCATCCGCATTAATCTTAGAAGTTCATTTGTCGATGTTTTGAAATAAAGAATCGATTACCCTATGTTTGTTACTACTTGTGTGTGGGTCATAACGACGTCCGTCATTGTTGATTTACTACCAATTGTCAATGTCCTCATCAACATCGGAGCAACCATAGATATTTTTAAAAATGTCTAGAAAATGTTCTTCCACACTTATTTTTATCCTCATTAGTTTTGTTTTCTGGCACGTCACACAGACACTAGGCCACAACTTTATCAAAGTTTCTCTTCCAACCTGTCCCAAGTAGGCGGGCGAGTGCAATGAACCCGCCCGCTAGCAAGAGAATTCGAGTAATGTACCTACTGAAAATAGCATCGTCTGTAAAACAAGTCTTCATTTACTACACTAAACAACATAATCTTTTTTTTTCAGTACTGGTCCGGGTTAACGAGGTTTCACTATACATGGATACCATAACAAGCTCCACAGAAGCGAGCGGTACCACGAACCAAGAGATCAACGTTTAAGCAAAGTTTATGACAAAAGATGTAACGTGAACACTCATTTGAATTTCTCTACTCATTTTTGGACCACTGTTCTTACTCTGTTATCTACTTTATGTTAATCAAGATAAACGTTTCCCAACAATGTTGAATTACACGTTTCCACGTAAGTGTAATGGAAAGGGAGATTCAGGTTTAAACGATTGTCAAAACTATAAACAGCTGGTCACTATGGGATGATTTTGTCATATCATTTATTTTGCATATCCAGGACATAAGAAAGCGAATAAGGAGTCTCCAATTTCAGAAAACAATAAGTATTAGAAAATTGAAACCTTTAACAAGAAATATCCTTGGAGATGGCTTACTGTACACAAAATGTATATGACATAAGTTGTGTTTTAACAGATTTACACTTTTGGTGCAGTAAGAATTTTTCTATTTCTTAAGGTATACCTACCAGTTATGCAAAAGTGTTCGAGGACGAAGAGGACTTCTAAGAACTTTTCCACAAATTTAAGATATACAGCTTTAAGTGGGGGGGGGAGATTAACTACCAGAAACAAAGTTCAAATCGGTAAACTTCGGAAGCATTCGATGTCGCTGCGTTCATAATATACTGTGACTTTGTGGGTTCGTAGAATTATAAATCCAATTTGCCGAAATTCTAAATGTTCTTTATTTTCGTAGAGATACACTGTTCAATTCTCACGTAACAATATTACATCACCTATACAACACAAGCTTTCAAGGTCGATGACATTAACAAACAGTGACAGCTGATTACATTAGCTCTCGTTACAAGAACACTCTTGTTACGCAACTGTCTCAGCTGTTCTCTGCTTACTCACTCTGTTTACAACTCCACTCAACTCCTGGCCAGTCATCGCCTCTTTAAATACCTGCATCGATAATTCTAGATTGTTATAAACTAAACCAGAACTCGAACAATCTCTATCAGTTCAGAAATTTCCATTTATCTCTGTTTGTTTGCCTCGGCAGACCCTTATCTGACTGTTATCTTTGTCCGCGGACTCTTGGTTTTCACACTGCCCGCCTATCAGTTTTTTTTTTTTGTGTGAAAAGCCACGCGATCGTAGATACGGGTTCGCGACAATACGCTCTACTACCACTGTCTTCATTTCAAACCTATACGATATATAGGGAGATGCTTTGCGGCTTGGCCGTATCCATGGTAGCCGAGCGGTAAAACGCATGTGTCTCGTAAAGTAGACCAACAAGAGTTCGAATACTTTATGTGTACGTTTCCTTTTATTATTGCCACTTTAATAGCAATGCGTTATGTTTTTCTTGCAGAAGATAGATATTAACATTTTAAATGCATTCACTCACAAAAATGCAAATAACATATTCTTGTCGTTTGCAAATACATTGTTAGGAAATTGTCTTAATATTGGTTGTGCAAACACTCGGGCTCATTCATTTGTTATGATTGTTGTTGGCATATAATGCTAAATATCCTCCCGTGAAAATTTTACTAGGCATTTGTTCTCATTCATCCCCGTAGAATGAGGGCAGTAATAGAGACACAGGGCTTACACACCCGATACTAAGTTAATTTCCATTTTTATTTGATTTTCATATAGAAATAAAATATTTATTTCTTTAGTTTAAAAACAGAGTAAAGTGTTTTAGTTTCTATGTGTGAGCATAAGTACCATAAAATCAAGTAAACCTTAGCAATTGTAAGTTATATTGCAATGTGCGTAATATACATTTTGTATTTATACAATACAAAATCAAAATAACATTCGGTATTCGAACCTTTGTAGGTCTAGTTCCTAAATATTTGTCTATAACCGCTCGGCTATCAGTGTACGTTTAGTAACTGAGGCTCAATTTTGAGAGGATTCAGTAGAACGAAGCTAAAGATACGTGTTCCGTGGCACCATTGTAAACCGGCCGTGTACGTGATATGTTTAATTTCTAGTGAAAATATTTAATATGTAGTGGTTTAATCAAAACCGTCATTATAAGCAAATAGCTACCACAACGTAATTAATAAATTTTACTATTGTGTAACAATTTTAATCTGAGAACTCTATTGATACAATTCATTTTCTGTTTCTTGTGTGGAGGAGCTACACTCTCCATGATTTATAAGTGGGGTTACACTTCTGTCGAGAGAACTCTGGAGGCGAGAGAATATCCATGATGGAGGATCAGTTTCATAGCTAGAAGAACGAAGAAGTGGATTATGATATGAAATGGAATAAATGACTTCATCTTGAAATAATTATTTAGGATAGAATTAAATTAAATTAACTTCTATCAGCTAGGGAAAACAGTTTGAATTGCTACGCTTCAAGGTCCTGCGTTATTAATAACAATTACCTATCGCTCTGCATGATCTGTTAATCAAAGATACCGTCATATAACATTTTTCACTTTATATATTTGATCTGTAGATCCAGTCCAGTCTGCAGCTAACCTCCACGTAGATTTTTATGAAAGAGAATAAAAATTCCATGGTGGCCGTTGATTCTGTATAAGGTAAGCGCGAGTGATTCGGATTGGCAGACGACTCGGATTAGTTTTTTTTAATCTACTCCCCAGGGGGACTGTAATGTATTGTTCTGTTGAAGCGATCTTTGTGGACGAAGAATTAAATACCTGAGACCGTTCACTGTGTAATACGATTGCGTTTCCGGAAATGAGGTATGCAATTACTCCATTTCTGTTATTTTTTAAATTTGTGATATATTTATAACGAATGTACATTGAAATTTCTCCAGAAACCTGTACAATAAGAAAATACAGTCATTCTTACATCCATAATCGCCCTTGTTATGATGGTTACTTAATCAGTGCTGCCAACGAACAAAAATAAATACAGATGAAACAGCGGCGAAGCAAATTAAGGCAAGGCGAGGGATTAAATTTTCTTTAATTATCGTCCTCAAACGTTAAGTCGTATCGGAAGAAATGATGCTGAAATGATCCCAGAAAAATGGTGAATGGTATCACGAAATCTGTATGGGCGCTAAGGGAAAGAAGTAATTCATGTGTGGTAAATGAGTGTAAGATACATAAAGAGGGCGGTTCAATAAAGAATGTTAATAATTTTATGGTCATAATTTTTCGCACTAAAATTCAATGTTATTAAATACTGTTAGCTTAATGTGAAACAAACACGCCGTAGTCGTTCATTGTTGCTACTTCTGGTTCCCTCCTGTGATAACCACGCAAGTAGAGACATGTTCAGTATCGCCTGCCGCTGCAATGAAGGTAACACGCGAGGAGCAATATGTGGCTCTGAAATTCTGCTTTCGTCTGAAATCTTCAGTTGAGGCCTATACAGTGTTACAGGATGCCTATGGAGAGTATGTTCTTCCCTACAGCACAGCTCGAAGGTGGTTTAAAATGTTTAAAGAGGGGAGACAATCAATTTCAAAGGAAGGTAGACCCGGTGCTCCAGTTACTGCTCTTACAGAAGAAAACCTCAACACTGCTGCTGCCATTGTGAGAAAGGATCGACGAATTACCTTAAGATCATTTTCTGAAATACTGAAAATTTCATTGGATGCCACCCACACGTTGGTGACAGAAACATTACACACGAGACGTGTTTGTGTGCAATGGGTTCCAAGACTGTTGATTCCCGAACAAAAGGACATTCGCATGCAGGTCTGCATGCAGTTAAAGTTGGTGTTAGAGGAAGATCCGGAGATTATTTCAAACGTAATCACTGCTGATGAAACTTGGCTACATCATTTTGATCCCGAGAGCAAACAGCAAAGCTCAGTGTAGAAATCTTCATCACCAACCCTCAAAAAAGCAAAAGTGGTTGCTTCTGCTAAGAAAGTTATGGCCATCTCATTCTTTGATATTCATGGAAAGGTTTATCAGCATGTTGTGGTGTCCTGAAAACATTGCAAGTCCATATCAGGCGCAAAAGACCACACTTCCTTGAAGCAGGCTGGATGCTGCACCACGATAATGCGCTGCCGCATATTGCCAATGTTGTTGCTGTATATCTTGCAAAAGTCAACGTGAAGTGAATCCCTTACCCTCCCTATAGTCCGGATTTAGCCTCATGTGACTATTTTCTATTCCCTAACTTGAAGAAACGTCTTCGTAGGAGGCATTATCCATCATCAGAAGCAGTGATGAAGGCTGCGGAGGCGATTTTGAAGGATCTCTCACAAATGGTTTCCAGCATGTTTTTGAAGACCGGCAGAAACGCTGGGACAAGTGCATCGCATTCAGGGGAGTCTGTTTTGTGAAGGATCATCAAAATTATGAGGATGAGTAGACGTACGTTGTCAAAAACATTTGTGATCATTATTTATTGAATAGACTTCGTACAAGTGTAGAAATGTGTTATTTTGTTCTCATGATTACATGATATACCAAAATTGAATGTTCCACCGTTTTTCTTTTCATTCAGATCCGTCCGTTATGCCAATCTTATCCATCCTCAAATTGCGGGCGATTAGGATTTGTTTCCGCTCGGAACAAAATTAAAAACGGAAGTATACAAAGAATTCTCCATCGTTAAACTCAGTATGCAGCATGTCTAGGCTTTAATATAAGATAAAAGCTTTCGTATTTACATGACAATCAGAGCACTTGTGAAATATTTTCAAAATATGGTTTCGATTCACCCGAGTACCTTAGCAGTCTATTGACTGTAATAAGACGACCTTCTAATCCACCTAAAGTTCAAAACAGAATTTGTGAATCATCGCTCGACTTGAGCAAATACCCTTGCGAGATCCAACAATTTTATACATTTTCTCACCTCGCAGTTCCTACTTGTGTGCGGTCGTGTTGACGGAAGTTTCGGCCGTGCTTAAGTGGCGAAACGTCTCTTGAAGATGTTATCACAGATAATCAAAAACTTGGTCTTTATCACTAAGAACTCCGACTTGTGTAATTAATTAAATGTTCATATTTTAAAATAACAAACCTAGCAGAAAAATTATACTTATTAGCGTTTGTTATCTAATGGTAATCGAGATATTTTATAGTGGGTCCATTTATAACTTCATTAGGGGACTAATATGACACAAACCGAGCGGAATGGCTCAGGCGGTTTCATCTGTAGCCCGCATTCGGGAGGTCCGGTTTGATTCCCGAGGACGACCTACCTGATCTATGGGTGTTTTCGGAAGGTCTCTGGAGTCGTTCAATTCAAAGCAGTTGGTAATACTGATGCTGGAAGTCCACATAGACGCCGAGAAGTTGTTGATACCGTCCCTGTTAGGCAGAACATTGGCATAATAACCGCGAAAGTCATATTAAATGCATAATTAAGGTAGGATAGATACCACAATATGAATTAAGCTAAGTTATAACAAATATAGAGGACAATGATTAAATATACAAGTGCAGAAACTAAATAGGCAATCCCAAAACATATATTTTATTGCAAGCACGTGAGCTCAACGTGTAAAGAAAGTCGGGAAAATGAACACTTACCCTCACAGGAATTTTCCTTGTATTTAGCCGACAAAGATGGCATTGTTCGAGAATCCCCGAGGGGTAGACCCAAGCGAGAGCGAGTCGCCTGCCGATGCATTGGTCTGCACATCATGTACGTGATGAGAGAATAGACACCGGGGATTTAAGATACACATTTTCAAACGTGTTTCTGCATTAATTACTTAGACCGTGGGGAAGTGAAAGTTGCGTGGAATACATGCCTCAAAACTAGAAATTGCGATGAAATTTAAGAGTAGGGATGAAACACAACTTATAAGGAACGAGTAACAGGTCACATGACCTCTTAAGTGTCCAAAATTCGGCGAAAGGAAGGGGAAATTTGTGCAATGGCGACGTTTGATGTTTGTTAGAAAAAACACTCTGTAGTGGCGAGTGAAGGGGGCAACAAGTACGGAAAGTTCATCGAAGTCCGTGTTTGCGAGTGGACGGAGCAACACACATTAGGTGGTTATCGAACACTCTATGTTAGCGAGTGAGAGAAACTCTGTTGTTGAATAATCCTCCGGAAATACTCTATTGCGCGAAGTAATGCTCTCGACGTCCAGGAACCACAACGCGTGCACAGCTACACACACCACTCGGCGCGTCCTAGTAATTTACAAGTTCACTCGCGACTGTGATTCAAACTAGCCGTCGTGTCACGCGCACAGCAAAGGGCAAATCCTAAATATCGCGCCTAATGTGCGGATAACATCACACAACAGTGACGAGGGGGGAGGACGACTTGTACAAATAAACTTGACATTCAACGGTCGTGGTGTGTTCTGTGTGACAATACCCCTACACTGACAGGATGCACCCACTCCCTGAAACTCAAAACAGAGAATCCATGCAGACCTACCTTGAGAAAAACCCCGACCAGTTGTAAACCTCCCATCCGTAGCCCCCCCACCCGTCACATATCATATCATATGAGGTGTTGAGTGCCGGGAGGTCTCAACGAGGTACTTAACGGGCAAGTACCGCCTCAATATCTTCTGAGCCAGGACAAGCGTATCTGGCCAATCTTGAAAGTATTTCCTGCATCAGAACTACATAATACTACTGATTGGTTTTCAGTTACTATATTTACAATTTATATATTTTCCAGTATCGTACATCTTAGCAACATTAAAATTATCGTAGTCTATAATTATCGTACAGTTTGGTATAGTCGTGCTGTTCGAATGGTTACCATGGATTTATCTTTGGTAATAGATACCTCTCAGACAACACACTGATTGCTCCACGTGGAGTGAACATATATCTGTCATTTGTGATTCTTGGGTATTCCATTGGCCGGGAAGCGTGGCAGTTTCCCTCTCACTTACAACAATAACACTGGGCAACAAAAACAAATTTTTTAATGTTTCCAGCACTTCATGAGTCAGTCCTTACTAATTTTTGGTTGAGAAAAAGGAATATGACAATAAAAAATTTTACTTAGCTCTAGTTTCTGTGATGTACACTAGATAGAATTATTGAAAGTGCATTTGACTTTTTAAAAATGGTAATTGCATTCTAAAAGTTCTAAATTGCTGGAAGAATATCTCGCAGATGATCGTGACTGAAGCGAATCATATGCTGACTTCATGACATCGTCGTCTTTTAACTTGCCTCTTGTAAGGGAGTTCGGGAGCATCCCTACAGAAAGACCAACAGTAATCTGTAAGCATTGGTTGATTCCAAAGGCCCTGATATCTTAATTCCATAACCGAACTGTATCTTTCTCCACGTTCATCACTTACAGCTCCACAGCTAGGAGGGAAAAAATGTAGGGGGGGGGGATGAGTGTAGAAAATGAATTTTAAGTAGCATGTTACATCTAAAGTTATGGTACTTTTGCAGGAGCACTACCACCAAATACGTGTAGTTATCATCTCTTTTGCTGCCTAAAAATCCACGAACAAACTCCCTTGAGGGCTTCTCAAGCTTCCTTTTCTTTCCCCTCCAAAACTTGGTCAAATGCAGAATCCTTTACAAGTTCCCGAATTTTTAACCCGACAAAACTTCCTTCCTTTACTTTTGCATTACTTAATTTCGGAAATTTCTCTTTTATGTACTTAAAGGCCCGCCCTTCTTTGTTCATACCTTTGACAAATGTTTTCATCAAACCCAACTTGATATGCAGGGGTGGAAGTGGAACATCTTTAGGGTTCATGAGAGACTTGATAATCGCATTTTTCTCGGTAATGTTAAGATTTCTTGCAGGCCAATCTCTTTTAATATAATGCAATTTCCTATGTTGAAAATATTGACAGTAAAACTTTAAATATCGCCTTACCTTCAAAGCAAGAGCTAATCTGTCATTTTAATGGCGATTTTTGAATTCAGCAGATGGAAATACATTTGAACTACTATTTTTGTGCCCGAAACATTTTCGTTGTTGCCCAGTGTAATCAGTGCGTTATCTGAGAGGTTCCTATTAACAAAGATAATCATAGTAAAGTTTCCAACAACGCGACTATAACCCTGTAATGTCATACTGCGTTACGTAAACATTTCCTATTTTCTACAAGCAGGGTTGCCAACCAAATATATACGAACTCTGCTAGGGGACTACAATTACGCAGTAGTAAACGATCTACCGGGTGAGTAAAAAGTATGGAACAATGCCTGTAACACTGCTGTTGCAACTATGAAGTGATATTTTTTAGAAGAGTTGTAAGATATCAACATATCCTCACTTTACTATGATTACAAACAAAGGGTGTGATATTTTTAATGGCAAGGCAGTCCTCAAGTCCTCAAGTCTCAGAACGTACTAACAAATATCCTTTCAAACCACAATTTAAATTTATTAAGATCTTATTGCATGTGTACAAAGCAAAGGAAAACGCATCATTACTTCAAACTGAGTATGTTTTGAATTAAACAATACGGTAGGCTACTTCAATATGTGGCTTTGGATTGAACAAATACAGACAAAAGCTAAGCTAATAAGGACAACAATGCTTACTTCATTGCAAAATCTTCCTGAAAGTAAATATTCATGGCACAACTTACATAAAGACAACGAATTGAAATAATAATGATGATCGGATATGGTGATAGGAAGAGGATCCAAGAGGAGGTTTGTGTCTTGTTTAATGAAATGCATCCAAAACAAAGGATTACTTATTCTACGTAAGAAAAATTTTGAAAAAATCAATGAAAGTGGAAGTATTCAAAATAAGGCAAAATCTGGAAGGCCAAAACGTGTTACAGATGGCGATGAAGCCCTTGATATTTCATTATCAGTGGAAGAAAATCAACATTTATCTATTCGCCAGCACATTATGGAAGACAGGTGGTGAATTACCTAAATCATGTTCCAGGAAGAAGGATTGGCAATAGAGGAAGTATTGAATGGTCGCCAAGATCTCCTGACCTGAATCCCGGAGACTTCTTATTGTGGGGATATTTGAAGTGGAGGATTTGCAAAAACCGATCAAGAAATCTTGAAGAGTTCAGGCGAAGAATTGTGCAAGAAATGCAGCTGAACAGGCGAACAGTGTTGCTGGAAATATTAATTAATTTGGCAGTAAATGGAGGGCATCTTGAGCACCTTTTGAAGTGAATTCATCGCGTGTTACAATAGAGCACCACTAATTTTGTCATGGATATGTTTTCGTGGTTTAAATTTCATGTACTGTAATACGAGAGTGGGTCAAAAAGTAATGCCTCCTATTTTTTCCTTAAATAAGTAAGTTATATGAAAACTTTGAATCTGGCGCAATTCCTCGAACCTTCTTCTCTAATCCCCTGCAGTAGTAACTTCCTAAGTCAACAGGTGGCAGCACTGCATCCTCTTGCAAAATGGCTGACATCGACATTCGTATTAGGTACCCTTCTGTGATTGAATTTTTGACTGCGGAAGGTGATACGCCAATTCGCATTCACGAAAGGTTAAAAAATGTGTATGGTGATGCAACGGTGGATGTCAGCACTGTTAGACGACGGGTTCGTCGCTCTAATGAAGCTGAACGGCAAACACCATTGGCAGATAAGAAGCGAAGCGGCAGGCCGGTGACTGCAGTGACTCCATGCAACGTTAAACGAGTCGATCACATCATTCGTGGTGATCGCCGGGTAACAACAGGAGAATTGTGTCGCATTACCTCCCTCAGTAAAGGCAGTGTGATGACGATTATTCAACAACTGGGTTATTCAAAAGTTTGTTCACGTTGGGTACCAAGAATGTTAACCGCCCCAAACAAAGAAACAACGAAAACAATAGCCTCCGAACACTTACAGCACTTCAATTTGGAGGGGAGGAGTTTCTGGAAAAAATTGTTACTGGAGACGAAACGTGGGTTCATTTTTTTGAATCTGAATCAAAGAGGCAGTCAATGGAATGACTTCACCCAACGTCATCGAAGAAAAAAAAAAAAAAAAAAAATCAAAACTCAGCGGTCGGCAGGGAAAGTTATGGCGACAGTGTTTTGGGATGCAGAGGGTGTGCTTATGATTGATATTTTGGCGCAGGGATGCACAACAAGTTCTGTCCAATACGCCAGAACTCTCAAAAAGCTGAAAGCACGTCTTCGCCGAGTTCGCCCAAAAAACTATGCCGGATGTTCTTCTTTTGCATGACAATGCAAGACCACACACCAGCCATTACACCACTGCAGAAGTTGAGAAATTGGGATGGCAAGTCTTACCTCACCTCCCATACAGCCCTGACCTGGCACCATCAGACTTCCATATGTTAGGGTCACTAAAGAAAGCTCATCGTGGGATTCATTTTGAAGATGAGGAGGCTGCGAAAACGTCCGTGCGTCAATGGCTTAGGAAGCAAGTCCGTGTGTTTTACCACACTGGAATACATGCCCTAGTTAAAAGGTGTACCAAAGCTGTGGAAAAGGACAAAGATTATATTGAATAGCGCCAAATTAATCGTCAATGTTGTAGTTTTCAAGCTATGTAAATTGGATTCAATTTTCTTGGCAATTAAAAGAGAAAAAAATAGAAGGCATTACTTTTTGACCCACCCTTGTACGTCCTAATAAAGTTCAGAATAACATCTACCTGTACGTTCCGAAACCTCAGCACCCCTCCCTTCCCAAAAACAGTTAACATTAAAACAAAAGTCACGCTTTGTTCAGAATTATAGTAATATGAAAACATGTTGATATCTTAAGGCCTTTCTAAAAATATCAGTTCACAAAAATATAACAAAAGAGTTACAAGCATTGTGTCTTACATTTTACTCACCCTGTATAACGCGAGAGGATAAAGTCTTGATTTCATTTGGTGATTGAAATTTTACTACATTTACTAATATTACATACATTAATAAACAAACTCTCACAGTGAGTATTTAGACTCTCCTGGCCCCAGTCTTGAGGAGAGTTCTTCTCATCTGTGAACTGTATTGTCATGTAAAATCCATAGGATTAAAGTTAAAACTAAAACCATTCTTCCCGCAGCAACTTATGAAGTATTGCTATATATTTCTGACCCATTAACATGCACTGCAAGTAATTTGTTGCTAGCTGCTAAGAAAACAGCGCGAGAAAGAAAGGGAGATGTCAAGTGGAGTAATGAATACAGTCTAGGTGCGGTAGCCGGTAATAAAGTTGTTGTCCGCAGTTTAATGATGATTAATGATGATGCAAATCTGACAGTGATAGCAACGTAATTAGCTTTCCTACGGTAGAGGTCATTATCGTCAGGATCACAAGGTAATAACATTCATTACAACTTTTGGTCCGGGCGGCGTGAAGTAGCGGAGGTTGAAGTTCGAGTTCCAACACAAACATCTCTCCCAAAGTTGAGAGTTTTGGAGGAATTTCGAGGGAAAGGGATGCGAAGGACATTAAAACTAGTAAAGTTGGTACAGTCGTATATAAATATTGGGATGGCTCCGCGGCAACGTATGAGGCTTGCGGTCGGAACGTCTCGAGTTCAATGTCCGGTGATCGAGCAATTTGACCAAAGGTTGTTTCGTGGTCTTATGCCCGATTTCACCAACAAATGTTAAGACTTAACACGAGTTTAGCAATAGTTAAAACAAAAATTGCATTTCAAGAACAAGTGTTAGCGTAACACAAGTGTTAAATCTCATGTTAAACTAACACGCCGAACTGCTAATTTTAAGTCCTTAACAATTGTAAATAGTCAAGATGGCGAGCATGAACTCAGCTGTTGATGTCGATTTGCTATATTTAAGACCGTCAAAATGGCATTCAGAATAGAGTACGCCCTATGAGGAGAAATGATTTTGAGGAACTATCCGAAGAAAACTGTTTTACGGAGGTATAGACTGTCGAAACATGTTGCTGTGGAGGTTCCTGCGGAAGTACAAGAGAGGTTAGAACATGCATCGAAAGCAATGTGGCTCGCCTTTGCTTCAAATATTAATAAGTTTGCGATTTTATAATTCACTGAATTATGTGTATAATACATTGTCCCCCTCCCGTCTTGAAACGTTCAAGTCACTTGCCCTTCTTCGCTCCTCGTTTTAAATTTACGTAATACTGAGTTAGAACATGCATCGAAAGGAATATGAGTATCTTGCCTTAGCTTAAAGTATTAGTAAACTTGCGATTTTATAATTCACTGAATTATGTGGATAATACACCGTCCACCTGGCGCCTTGAAACGTTCAAGTCACTTGTCCTTCTTCGCACCTCGTTTTAAATTTACGTAATAATGAGTTAGAATATACATCGAAAGGAATATGCCGATGTCGCCTTTGCTTCAAGTATTAATAACTTTGCGATTTTATAATTCACTGAATTATGTGGATAATACATTGTTCACCTCCCGTCTTGAAACGTTTAAGGCACTTGTTCCTCGCACCTCGTTTTAAATTTACGTAATACTGACAAGTTGTTTGGTGCTTGTAGTAGTGACACACATGCATTTGAATTAAATTCGTTTCCAATATTTTCCCCGCTACATCTTTCTCTTTTACATTCACCACATCCGTCCTCTTATTTTCCACGATATCCTTACACTTCGTCACCATTTCAATTAACAATTCTTTCTCCGTCGATGAGAAATTGGTCTCACGGCTTTATTTGTGATTTTGTTCATCCGCCATTTGTGCAGACAAAAATGAAAACAAAAACGCATCGGAGTATGTTCAGAAAATCATCCATAGCCTTCTATAGCTGTGATATTTACAAGCTTCTTGGCGTTAACTCAAGCTTGTTAACATTTTAAG
This sequence comes from Mantis religiosa, assembly GCA_030765055.1. NCBI lineage: Eukaryota > Metazoa > Arthropoda > Insecta > Mantodea > Mantidae > Mantis > Mantis religiosa. The sequence continues at coordinate 82,568,131 of CM060959.1, forward strand.
AAAACAGGTTGGTGAAATGCAAGAAATTTAACATTAGTTTTAGCGCTGTGACAATTGTTATATTACATTTGTTAACGTCGATTTTAACATCTATTGGTGAAATCGGGCATTACTGTGGTGAATACTTTGTAACTAGGGACGTAACTGGTAGGATTACCCAAAAAAAAAAAAAAACGTAAGCATTACCATAGTTCTTAAAATATTCTAGCTAACTTAGAATGCTATTTCAGCACTGTGCACCTGCACATGATCGGCATATGAAGTCGATTTCATGAGCTGTGAAATGTCGCATTAACCTGTTCTTACGCGTAAGAAAAAAGGACTTTAGGTACGGTAGGAATACAGTAGGAGGAAGCTTTGGATACCAGTTGCAAAAGAGGAAATTTTAAAATTGTAAGGAATAGTCTTTATTTCGTAGCTTGTTATAAGAATTAAAGCTGTAGTAGAAATTCAGATTTGATTATATTATTCGTGTAGAAATAAAGTAGAAAAATACTGTTTTAGATAGATTAGATGAGTAGATTTTTAAGGTTACTGGAATCCAGTAATCTGTAGGTTTAGTTAGTTCATTAAGGTAGAAAGTAGATCATATCTGCAAAATTTGTAAATTGTTTTGTGAAACCTGATTCAGAAGTTAATAAAGTTAAAAATGAAGTTTGCATAATAAGACCTGGTATAGATTCCAAAAACCGGGCTATTAGATATGCAGATTTTATTTTATTTTTATTTTTACGGTAGGAATATGTGCAAGAGAATAAAGACACGGGAAATAAGCATAACATAATAAAGTTCTAAATTTTGATATGTTTCCATTCCTCAACCATCCAAGGGACAATACAGAGGAGGATACTTTATTCTCCGTGGCTTCCTTTCACATTATTTCTTTACGGGTTCAGAAGTGTCGGCGATGAGCAGGTGTGGTGCTGCTACGCGGGCACTTAGTTCCGATTTTCATAGCTTCCCTCAGGAATCTGATTTACAATAGCCTGTGTGTAGGTTCATTGGAATCTACTCTATTTGAAATTCCATTCTTCCCACTTCTATCATTGCTTCTGGGTTGAAAAACTAGGTAACGGTGGTGAGTGGTATAGATGCACTTTGTGACGTTATTGTCTGACATTATTCGGATTGCTTAGATCTTGGAACCAAACGGAATGGCTCAGGCGATTTTGTCTGTGGCCCTCATTCGGGGGGCCCGGCTTCGATTCTCGTGTCCGACCTACCTGACCCATAGACTTTTCTCGGGGTTTTCCCGGGTCACCAGGCGAATTATGGACAGATTAATTACATCTGTCGAACTTCAAGTCCCTTAATTTTATCTCCATTATCATTTCACATCACCTCTCATCTGGTGGTCTTTTTCAGGGTAGAAGTGTTGGAGGCAGGATGGCAACATTTTCGTGAAGGAACAAGATGTTTTCTTTGCCAAATGAGGTCTTTTTCCTTCCATCTCATCACTCAAACTTTGTAGTAAATTTGCGTGGTAGTTACCAGTGATACCTTTACCCTTTTACAAGTAATCAGTAAAAATAATTACCTGTGCATCCAACGAAACAATTACCATAACTTTGTTAGCTGACAAAATTGACTTCGCCTTCTTTGGAGTTGGATCACCTAGTACATTCCACTGTTTTGACGGTGATTAAGGTACTTTCTGGAGTGAAGTGATATATCAAAGTTTCATCCATCATATACAGCTCCAAATTCTTAACAGAAACAGTTTTTCTTTGCAAATTTTCATTACCATCCTTTAAACACCTGGCTTAAAATAATTCTTTTTAGGTCACCACAAGATCAATTTCGACTAATCAGAGCAGCGTTGTATGGCAGGATGATATGCTCCTGGTAAACACTTCCTCCTCCGGTACTGCTGGGCCATTTGAGGACCACGAAAGGTTGTACTCGCCTGCTGTGGAACTTCCAACTGCTCAACTGTAGGGACCCTACCCTCTGCAGAGTCATATTTGCTTGAGTCGGCCGCCTTTTGTTTTCTCTCGCTTCATCTTTCCTCCCGGGGAAGCCCCACTTGGGGCTTAGGTACAGTCAGCCAGTTTTATGTGTATAGCACTTATGTGGTAAGATTTTGTTCGTATCCTAGGAGTAACCTACCAGTTATAGAAAAGTAATTTACAGTGAAAAGAGCCCGCCTCGGTAACGTGGTAGTAGCATGTCTGCCTCACGCTCAAGAGGTCCCGAGTTCGAATCTCGGTTAGGGTGAGTTACCCGGATAAGGTTTTTTCCGGGAGTTTCCCTTATCCTGAAAGACGAATGTCGGGAAACTCTAAACTCTATGGATCTCGGGCTCATTTGAGCATCATTTCACCCATTCCATTCATCGTCCGATATGACTTAACGTTGGAGGTAGCAAATTACAATACAATACAAAAAATACAGTGAAAAGAACTTCATAGGATATTTGCAGAAAATTCAAGATATTGTGACTTTGTGGGTTCGTAAAATTAAAAGTCTAATTTGCAGAATTTCAAAATGCTCATTATTTCCGTAGAAAGACACTTTATACAGTCCTTTGCAGCAGAAGAATTACGTAACACACACAAGGTTTTCATTTACACTGAAATTAATTATCGTGCAATTCGATTTAAACTGAAATTAATAAGGTTGTTTTGGATAGTTTAATATCAAATATTAGTTTTGGAAATTAATGATGAGAATTTATTTCCTTTGAAGTTTCCTTCAAGGTTGTCTGTCACACGGTCACAAACAAAAGAATTCACTTCAAATTACTACACAGCTGCACGCACATGATTCTCCATTGACCAAACTGACTCGGCTGGCGAGCCGCGGCGCTTTTATACCTCCACTCATAGTTCTAGAAATTAGTGGAACGCTCTGTAACAATCAAGACGGCATCAGAAAAGAAGAAACTTCCAGACATCTATCTGTTTCTTTCTTTCTCTCTTTCGGCAAGCCTCAAACACTCGTCTACGCACCAGGGATGGCACTATCGGTCTCCTTCGCATGCCCCGGTCGTGACTGAACAATACCTGGTGACAATATGTATTTTATTTGTCGTATAAATACGTTAAACATATGACTCTTTAGTCAAACGCAGTACTTTTTAAGAGGCTCAAATACCTTTCATTTAAAAGTAAATTTGGGGTACAGGGATATTCTTTCATGTCGCATTCTGAGAGGACACTAAACATAAATACGCTATTTCATCGACTATGTGTTGACGCAAACACGTGGACCCTTTTCAAAAAACCTTCAAGATTTCCGGGGTCACGCCCACACAGCGTCAAACACCATGGACTACGACTGTGTGTAATACTTCCCGTACAAACAGACAATTATCGCCGAACATTTTCCCTAATATACTACCTACCTTGTCACAGTACGTTCTGTTAATTATTGGCTTTTTAAACTTCTACCTACAAGAATGTTCATATCCAAAGGCAGTTAATTGGCATGTTCTAATTATATACGACTTTTTGTTGTGGTACAGCTATTAATTAAAATTATGACAAAAGCTGGATTAAATCTCCATTTCCTATAATTTCAGGAAGTTGAAGAAGTTAAAACAGCTGTGTATAGAATTTAACTATTATTATTGTTATTATTAAGTTAAAAAGGTAAGAAGTTAAAGTAAAATTTACAATTTTTGCTTAATGAATTTGACTTCAGAAATAAATAAATTAGCAAACCTGATTATTGTACAGGAATCTGAAATACTAAACAGAAAATGCAAAGTCCGAATTACAATAATATATATATTGTACTATTGTATTGTAATATTGTACATATAAGGTTATGGAGGAACTCAGAATTAATTTTGGGGTAACGAATAAAATATAACTTTAAGCCAGATGTATTGAAGGTTAGTAGGGGAGAGTCGTACGGTATCGGCAGGCATGCAGTACCGGCCACTGCTGTGATTTCCCTTTTCGCCACCATGTGGCAGAAGTTTCCAGTAAGCAGTAGCAAGCTTGTGCATCCACGTGCGCTCTAGTCGGATATCTTCTTCTTTTCTTCAGTTCTTTTGTCTGCTCTGAGTGCTTGATGGTGGCTAGTGTAGCTCTTAGTGCACGGAAGATATTCTGAAGCGCCAGAAAAGACAGTGGCTGATACTGCAAGACACTTTCTACAAGCCTTATAATTCTAGCTTCTTTACTTTCGATGTAATAAAGTAGTATAACTAAAAAATAAACATCATTACATTAACCACCACAGTTACAGAGAAAAGTCAAAAAACTTAACCCGCCCGATACTGCACGATCTTCCCCTAATGATACAATGAGACGGGACATCTTGACATGTCTGAGCCAACCAACCCGACTAACAACCTCACGTCCTCGACACGCTTGGACAGATGCGATAGGGGAGATCGTGATCATTATACATCTTCAAACATCTTTATGTTTGAGAGTTGGTAAGAGGGAGAGACAGCGCGTTTGTCTGTGTGGGTGTGTGTGTGTGTGTTGTGTGTGTGTGTGTGTGTGTGTGTGTGTGTGTGTGTGTGTGTGTGTGTGTGTGTCTATGTCTGTTTTTAAAAGCATAAGTGAAAACGAAAAGTCATTAAGTACTAAACTTAGTATTTAAGTTTACCTTTACCCAGGACACACAAAAATATTTCCAAAAATATCCCCCATATCAAATTACTCTTTACAGATAGAACTTTAAAACATTTTGTTTTTCTAAAAATGGCCCTAGGTATTATGATCGAAATAACATATTATTAACATACTTTTCTGGCAAGTGAAACATATCTTGAATTTTCTGTGAACAGCATATGAAGTGCTTTCCATCCTGCATGGGTTTTGTATAAAGTGGTAAGTGAGGTGTTTCAAAAGAGAAACAAAATTTAAGAAAGAGGAGCAGTGGTTTTTAGAGGGACAAAAGCTAGAAGTTGTGAAAGAGGGTATGCCTCACGTTCAAGAGGTCCCGAGTTCGAATCTCGGTCATGGTGAGTAACCTGGATAAGGTTTTTCCGGGGGTTCCCCTTACCCTTAAAGACGAATGTCGAGTAGCTCTAAACTCCATGGACCCTGGACACATTTTAGCATCATTTCACCCATTTCATTCATCGTCCGATATGACTTAACGTTGGAGGACGTGAAATTAAAGGAAAGGCAGCAATGACAGGAATAAGGATATGCAAAGCGAATGGTTAAGAGATTCACCAAGTTCTTCTGAAAGCCTACGGGTATTTCTTACGAATTTTTACGTAAAACTTGGTGCGTGACCTTAATATTTCAAGTCTAGGTCTTCCAGACCGTCATAAATCTTTAGTGTTTTCGTCTCTATTGTTGAAACGTTGGAACCATCGCTGTGCCACACTCTTACTAACGACACCTTCTCCTTCCACTTCACAAATTCTTCCAGCTGCGATAGAGGGTTTATGATCTTGTTTGCAGAGTGTTTTATAAGGACTCTAAGTTCAGACTTTGTTATCTCCATTTTGTGATTGTTTATTAACAACTGAAGACTGGTACATGCTCGCTATGTACGCAACACTAGCCATGACATCCTGTAAATAGCATTGCCAAACCAAAGAAACCCAATAAATTTTCCAAAAAAAGAAAAAAAAACTGACCTTACTTATGAGACCTTTCTAATAAATGTACAAATAGTACGAGATCTGGCGACAATAACGATGACGATGGAAAAGCAGTGACTGAAGATGCAAAAGTTTTATTTGCGAAACTAGTCTCTTGAATACTGTAGAAATTTCTTCAATTTAATTAAAATATAAGTGAAGTTTGTCATTTAGAATAAAGAAGACTGCACAAAACATTCAAGGTGTATGTTTTATCAAAGTAAATAATGAGGAATTGCCCCTATAGGAAGTGCAAATTCAACTTGAGTTCCTTCATTGCTTCCAATTGACGCTTTCGCACCTTATCGACGTAATCATGCATAACCCTTTTTAACGATGTTTGTTAGCGCCTATTTTGTACACTCGCTATCTCACGATCACTATTATCACTAGTTTAAGCTTTTCACTCAGCATGTGGTTTTAGACTCGTTCAGCCGGTTGCCGCAGTAAAGTAAAAAAGTGAAAAAATTGAAAGAGTGGCTGTGCTCGGCATCCCCATGATCACGTAAATCCTGAACAACCCTTCAGATCCCACGGTGACTGCATGAGGGCTCCCTCAAGCCGTAGATCCGCTGATACAAGTCAATGCGTATCTGCGCATGAGGGTGCCAACACTTGGGGGAAAAATACAGTACGGCTAATGAGATTCTTGATATGATCTCACAACATGAGATTTTTGCACCGCAGGAAATATCAGAGACAAATACGTGTACACAAGAATAAGAGATTGGCGTTTCATTGAATCTAGTATCTGCATTTTTAAGGGAGAAAAAGGACCGTTATTTCTCATCTGTACTTACTGTTACGAAAATTATAAAAAGTATCAATTGTAACTTTGGGTCTTTGTGACTGTTTGTAGTATCATAACTAGCGAGAAGATTTTTCTGGCTTCCCTTGGTCGGTAGGCCAATTCCGGTTAAGGTTGCTCTTCTTCAACGACTTCGTTTCATTATTATTCATTTCAGACTTGAAGGACCAAGCGACGGTTTTCGACGCGTTGCGAGTGGATGGTTCTCCTAAATCTCTTAATTCAGGGACTACTACTGTTTCTAAGTGCTATGAAATGTCAAAGAAAACAGGGGATACCCAAAACATCTAATAAATACTATTAAAATTCTAGGGCCCCGAAGTTTAGCCCCCCCCCAAAAAAAAAAAACATTACAACAGGTATGTAGTGAGGGGTTTGTACGCTACCTGCGTCTGGTAAACATAGGGAAGGGGGTTGAGTGCCATGCAGTCGCGCACGTACTCATACAACAAAGGTCATGGGCAACGGTAATTTATCAACTTAGTCACAAAACGGACAGGGTGTCATAGAATATAAACTTTCCTTTCCAGATATATTAATATAAATAAAAGAATCAATATTCACAATGTGCACAGTAAATGAAAAGCTAATTTGTTTTGACAATACTATATTGTAGGTAAATATAAGTATTGTCGCCGAGGCATTGTTGAATCGCCGCGATAAGCCAGTGTTGGGCGCATGCAAAGAAAGAGACAGAGAACTACGCGTGGGCAGAAAAGAAAGAGGCAGATGGAGAGGGGCGCCAGCGCTGAAGGCTTGCCGTGAGAGAGAGAGAGAGAGAGAGAGAGAGAGAGAGAGAGAGAGAGAGAGAGAGAGAGAGAGAGAGAGAGAGAGAGAGAGAGAGAGAGAGAGAGAGAGAGAGAGATATCTGGAATTTCCCGCTGCATCGTGTTTGTTACCGAACGTTACACTAATTTCTAGAAACGGTGACTGCAGGGATAAAAGCACCGTGGCTGTCAAAGCGAGTCGCAGTTGTAAATGGAGTTACTAGTTAGAAATAATGGAGTTGCTAGTGATTTGAAGTGTACCGCAAGTGATTTCTTTCGTTTGTTTACTTGTGGTGGAGCAACGAGAGACTGCATTTGTGTATGACACGTCAGTTTTAGAGCCTTAAGGGGTGTACAAAGCATCTTTTTATTGAAAAAAGAGCATTTTCAATTTCATCAAACAATGCTTTTAATTCTAGTATCCCACAAAGTCACAGTATTTAGTAATACGTAACAGAACAGAGAGGGAAACTATTGCTTGGTATTGCTTAGGGGTATGGAAACTAGAAATACAATTTGTAGGGATAAAGAAGATGAAGAACATATTTTATGGAAATGTAGAAGTATACATGATTGGAGGAAAACGCTGTTAAGGGAAAAGTGGTTATGAAACAAAAGAACTATAATGATTAAGAAAATGTTCACAGATGACTGTCAGGTCAGATAGTTAGGGGAGTTTTGTGGAATGTTAGAGCGAAATGGAAATGGTCAGTTGATAGAAGCTAATAATGACAATTTAGTAGTGAAAATAAGAGCTTAAGAGCTGTGTTGAATGCATGTAATGGATAAGTGGTCAAAGCCAATTTAAATAGATAGCATCGTGTAATAGTTTAGCAGTAATAAATAAATAGTACAAAAGTAGTATTGAAAGAAAATCATTTCATTAGTACGAAGGCTGTTCAATAAAGAATGGTCATGCTTTTTTACGGTCATAATTTTTCGCACTAAAATTCAATCTTATTATATTCTGTTGGCTTAATGTGAAACAAACACGCCATAGTAGTTTCACTGTTGGTACTCCTGGTTCTCGCCTGTGAGAACCAGGCAAGTTCAGACATGTTCAGTATCGCCTACCGCTGTAATGGAGCTAACATGCAGTTAAATTTGATGTTAGAGGAAGATCCGAAGTTTCTTTCAAACGTAATCACTGCTAATGAAACTTGACTACATCATTTTGATCCTGAGAGCAAACAGCAAAGCTCAGTGTGGAAATCTCCTTCATCCCTAACCCCCAAAAGCAAAAGTGGTTGTTTCTGCTGGGAAAGTTATGGTCATCTCATTCTTTGATATTCATGGAAAGGCTTCAGCATGTTGTACCTGCACATACATCAGTAACTGGACAATACTACAGGGATGTCCTGAAAACATTGCAAGTCCATATAAGGCGCAAAAGACCACATTTTCATGAAGCAGGCTAGATGCTGCACCACGATAATGCGCGGCCGCATATTGCCAATGTTGTTGCTGAATATCTTGCAAAAATCAACGTTAAGTGCAACCTCTATAGTTCATATTTAGCTCCATGTGACCATTTTCTATTTTCTAACTTGAAAAACGCCTTCGTGGGAGCATTATCCATCATCAGAAGCAGTGGTGAAGGCTGCGGAGGCGATTTTGAAGGATCTATCAAAAATGGTTCCCAACATGTCTTTGAAGACTGGCAGAAACGCTGGGACAAGTGCATCGCATTCAGGGGAGACTATTTTGAGAAGGACCATCAAAATTATGAGGATGAGTAAAGGTACGTTGTCAAAAATAGATTTTGATTATTCTTTATGAACAGCCTTCGTAAATAGAGGCGTAAAACAGAGCAAAGACCTTAGTACCGACTCTTTTTGAAATATTCAAGCATCTGAGAGAAGTTAGGGGAGGAACAAGATGGGACAGATTAACTAATAAAGAAATAAGAAACCATTTGAAGATTTTTATAATATAGGATATTAAACACAAATGGAAAGATCATCTTACTAGAATGGATTTATATAATCTACCAAAGATGTTGCAAACGTAAAGGAAGGAGTTCGATAGGAAGACCTATATTATGATGGAAGTAAGAACGAAACAGGCCAATGGCATAGTTCATTAAAGGAAGAAGACTGTTCTATATTTATCGGTTTTCCTCTAATACTTAGATTTACTTATCTCTTTCACGACTGGGGTTATTAGAATGACATTGACAGCTATATGGCCACAAACATCGCGAATTTAAACCTCAAATAAATATGTGGTAAAGAAAGGGAAGAGACCAAGTAAAATAATTGCTATATGAACTATTTGGATGTAAAGGGATTATATTTGGCTGTAGTTGCTTAATTTCACTTTATATTCCAAAAATCCTATTTTATTAAAATATTTTTAATATAGATGAAATTCAATATATGGGTTTTTTATTTTTGAATGTTAGTATTGTCACAGTGTGCCATTGTTGTGGTGCTACCACAAGCCGGAGCTGCTCGCGTGGGCAAGGAAAAAAGAGACAGAGAGAGAGAGGCTCCAGAACGTTCTGTCCATTTTTGTCGCCCCGAAATTTCTCAGAATGTCTGCAGCTTTCTAGAAACAATGGTTAGGGAGGTATAAATACCGGCGAAGTGTTAGAAGCGGCAGTTGTTTTCTGGTTATTGCGACAGTCGACGATTGAAGTATACCACAGTTATTTCATTTGTTTTCGTGTAGCAAAACACCGAGTCAGCCTTGAAAACAGCTGATTCTCAGTTTCACGACTTTTTACTACAGCAAAAGCTGTTTTAGGTTTCTGCAAGCCGGATTTCCTCATTTACGTAGCCCACGCAGTCACAGTATAATAACATGCAATTAAAAACAAAACTTATTAAATAATCTAAAACCTTAACAAAGTATTTTTGTGTAAAATGCTACAACAGGCACTAAAGGGTCGAGACTCTGGAAGTTTCCAGGCTTGTGCGGAGGTTTCAGAGACATTGAATTCGTTCAATCTGGGAACGTTAGGGATTTGATCGTGTTTCGGGTCTTCTCCCAAAGTTCGCTTTACAAACATAAAGGCCCCCATTGCCCTTTATGCGGTGCTCTGATGCGGCTTCGGATACCCTTCTGTGATATGTAACTTAACCAGTTTTTATAAAACATACCTATAACATCATTCATTCGATTTGGCCTACTGATCTCAAGGTTTCGGGTTCAAAACCCGTCCCAAACTGATGAGTTTTAAAATACTTTGACAGTAACAGCTCGAAGCCCGACACACTGGCGGTGTTGATACGATCATTGTAGTTGACATCGCTGTTAACAAACAACATAGCAGAATATATTTATTCACAAAGCCAACATTTGAATAAAAACCGAATAGTGGTTTTAGAAGTGTCTGTCACATTCACCGGGTTTTCCCTCTTATTAGTTATTCTGTATATAAAAACTGATTTGCCTTCCCACGTTACATTGTTCAAATGCCCTAACATGGGTGGCAAGGTCGTTAAAACGTAATTAAATCGTGTTTGGGAGGTCACTTCAAATTCAGCTTGAATCGTCCTCTCTGATTGAGGTTGCAACCATATTTTCATCAGGCTAACTGGCAGGAGTCGGAGAAATGCCCTAAACGTTTCCTTGTCAGATTTTATTTTGCAGATGCCATTAAATTTCATATATCATCTATGTCCAACTCTATGGTAACACATAAAACAAAATATTACCCACAAAATCCTTTTAATTTCATAAAATATAGTGAAATGTTCAGATTAACATTTTATATATTGGGTTATTTCAATGATAAATTATACGCTTTGAATGTTCTGTATATAGTGTTGTTCAAGATCTGTAACTGCGGAACTTGTAGCGATAGGCAAAGGAACATTTGAAAGGCTGAGTGCAACAGTGGTCTATCCCACGTTTTAAAGAAGTTGAGATATTGTACTGCAAAGTTAACAGCAGACAGTTACTATAATTTGAGAGGAAGTAATCAAGTTGCTACCAATATGCAAAAAATAAATTTCTCTCAGTATATATCTATTTTAACACGTAGTTTAAGGTTAATAGCAACAGAATAGCAGGGTCAACTCAAACTCGATATTGGAGAGGGTTAGACCACTGCTGCACCTAGCCTTTCATTTAAAGAATAATGTGGAGATGATTGGAATAGGTTAATAATTATGTCAAATAAAGCAATGCACAATTTCGATATGTTAAGTATTGTTCGTATGATGCTTTCCAAATTATAAGCACTAGTGATTTAAATAGCTGTTCTTTTGTTTGTACTCAGTTCACCCCCACAAAACTGCGAGTTTGTCTAGTTTTCTCTGTCACTTAACCACTTGTGATAACCAACATATATATTCGTCCATATTGCCAATTAACTCTTTTTCGCCACGTAGTGACGAAATGAAATGCACATGACGTAGCCTTTACTTCCGAAGAGTGCACCCGTTGGAGAGTCGAACACAAGACTTCTCTAATCTCTACCATACAGCATTCATCACAACTCACTCGTAGAACAGCACTTTTGACTGACTCACTAACGCTTAATGGCATTCTAAAACGTCCTGAAGCGGGGATAAAGGAAACTTCTAGAACATCTTGGTTCTCTGTACAATAGAGTTGATAGGGTTTACGCTGGGCAAGTACGCTACCGCGTCTATTTATCTCTCCGTGTTTGTAGGTTAAGTTTGTTGCATAGTTGCTGTGTGAGACAACGCTTAGGGTAGGGCAGGACTGTTTCGCTCACGGGGCTATTCCGCCCGAAATAAGCAAATTGGTTTACTGTCCAACTATCATGGGCAGCGAGGACTTGCCTGCCAGTTCATTGTCATGCTTGGTATTTGTGCGACGTTTCTATGAACTTACTTGTTGTTGTAGGCTGCTCACCCCAACAACCATCACCAGCCCACAGCATGTATGTCTTAGAATAGTGTTTCAAACAAAGGCGGCAATGTTCACGGCTGACTGTTTTGGTCGATATATTTTCATACTAAAATAACTTGTCTTTTATGTCACATTTTTACAACACAGTTATATCTATACATTCCTAACAGAACTACCAGACGCTCATTGACAAAGCATTATGTTCATTGATCTTAAGTTTTTCTTGTACATGCTACATAATTAAAAGTATAGAGTACTTCAACATATTTTCTAAGAATATCAAAAGTAAATTTCCCGCGTTTTCACATATAACACTATTTGTACTGCAGGAAGTGAGCTCGAAACAAATTGATATGACAGGAGCAAAGCATAAATATTCGATGTTTATTATTTTCTGTGGACTGTTTTCTTTCAACAATCCTTTATTACACCAGTTTTGTACATCAACGACTTTTAAGTACGAGGGTGGGTCAAAAGTAATGCCTCCTATTTTTATCTCTTTTACTTGCCAAGAAAATTGAATCCAATTTACATACCTTGAAAACTACATTAACGATTAATTTGTCTTTATTCAATATATTCTCCGTCCTTTTCCACAGTTTTGGTCCACATTTTAACTAGGGCATGTATTCCAGTGTGGTAAAACACACGGTCTTGCTTCCTAAGCCATTGACGCACGGATGTTTTCACAGCCTCCTCATCTTCAAAATGAATCCCACGATGAGCTTCCTTTAGTGGCCCGAACAGATGGAAGTCTGATGTTGCCAGGTCAGGGCTGAATGGGGTGTGAGGTAAGACTTGCCATCCCAATTTCTCAATTTCTGCAGTGGTGCAACGGCTGGTGTGTGGTCTTGCATTATCATGCAAAAGAAGAACATCCGCCATAGTTTTTGTTGGGCGAACTCGGCGAAGACGTGCTTTCAGCTTTTTGAGAGTTCTGATGTATTGGACAGAATTTATTGTGCCTCCATGCTCCAAAAAATCAATCATAAGCACACCCTCTGCATCCCAAAACACTGACGCCATAACTTTCCCTGCCGACCGCTGAATTTTGATTTGTTTTTACCTTCGGTGACGTGTGATGCCATTCCATTGACTGCGTCTTTGATTCAGGTTCAAAAAAATGAGCCCACGTTTCGTCTCCAGTAACAATTTTTCCAGAAACTCCTCTCCCTCCAAATTAAAGCGCTGCAAATGTTCGGAGGCTATTGTTATCCTTGTTCCTTTGTTTTGGGTGGTTAACATTCTTGGCACCCAACGTGAACAAAATTTTGAGTAACCCAGTTGTTGAACAATCGTCATCACACTGTCCTTTCTGAGGGAGGTAATGCGACACAATTCACCTGTTGTTACCCAGCATTCACCACAAATGATATCATCGACTCGCTGAATGCTGCATGGAGTCACTGCAGTCACCGGCTTGCCGCTTCGCTTCTTATCTGCTAATGGTGTTTGCCCTTCAGGTTTGTTAAAGCGACGAACCCATCGTCTAACAGTGCTGACATCCACTGTTGCATCACCATACAGATGATTTTAGCCTTTCTTGAATGCGAATTGGCGTTTCACCTTCCGCAGCCAAAAATTCAATAACAGAACGCTGTCTAATACGAATGTCGATGTCAGCCATTTTGCAAGAGGATGCAGTGCTGCCACCTGTTGTCTTAGGAAGTTACTACTGCAGGGGATTGGAGAAGAAGGTTTGAGAAATTGCACCAAGTTCAAAGTTTTCACATAGCTTACTTATTTAAGGAAAAAGATAGGAGGCATTGCTTTTTGACCCACCGTCAAGGAACTGTCATCAGACAGGCCCCACTCTCCTGCTATAAACAGTGTTCGCTACAGTTAGTTTAGATTCTAGAAACAGTGAGACTGAAGTCGTATGTCTCTTATCGGTGTCCAGTACCACCGCCTGTCCATTGGCAACGGCCACATTTGACTTAAAGGGTTCTAGCACCACCATATCAGAAACCCCACCAAATCCAGTTTTAAATACGACTATTTAGAGAATCAGAAAGCACTACAGCTTTCGAAAACTACACACTCAATTTTTCTTACGCTCAGCTTGAGCTCTTATTCTCAATTATTTATGACAGCTATACTACCTATAGTAGTTAAACAGTGTTTTAAATTATTTCCTAGTGGTGCTCCTTCATAACCTCAAATTATTGAGAATTATTGTTTAGAATGCGGCTTGATCTGCCATTTCAGTCACGTAAGGCAAATTATAGATACTTAGTTTTATAGGTTAGTTATAGTTGGCTCTAATTCTGTAGATAAAGTTGGTGTTTGACAAGTAAGAAATAAAGCACTAATATTTAGAAAAGATCCAGACCTCTAATGAAACTTACTGTCGCGGCAACGGTCATAAAAGTTTCGGCGCAAATACATAACAAACGGATATTGTTTCACGGTAATAAAGAGCTCGCATAAGCAGTTAAAGATAGCGCGAGATAAAGGCCTGCTGAAACAAACAAACTGAGGTAAATGGAAATTTCTGGTGACATCTTGACTGATAGATATTTTTCGGTTTCTTTATTGTTCCGGAAATATCTAGAATTTATCAATGAGGTATTTAAGGAGACGACTAGCCAAGAGTCAGTCGCGAACAGTCGCAAGTAGTAAACAGCTGTAGAGTATTGTTGTAACGAGAGCTGATGTAATGAGAACGCTGTTTGTTACTATCATCGACCTTGGTAGATTGTGGTGTGTATGTGACGAAATGTTGTTACGTGAGAATTGAACAGTGTATTTCTACGAAAATAAAGAATATTTGGAATATCTGCAACTCGGAATTTTAATTCTACGAACCCAGTCAGTCACATTATTAATGCTGAAGGAGGAATGGTTATGTTGTACGCAACAGGCTAAATGTACATTCATGACGTTAATTGAAGAAAATATTTGTAGTTAGTTTTTGACATTTCGTCACTTACATTTTTATATTATTGAAGGACTAGTTCCAGAAGCCATCGCTTCCATCTTCAACCTCTTTCCAACTAGCGTCTGTTGCCGTCTGGCGGTGGAACTATGAACTTCTTTATCAAATTACCTACTGGTGAGATTTTGGTCCTTATTTTTCCATATGAATATGTTCTCCCATGTTGTCAGTTTATTTTGGTTTATCATTCCTTTTAGTAATTCTAGATTTGGATCAATGTCATGGTTTTCGTTCCAATAATGAAATGCTAGCTGACTTATCTTCTTGTTTCATTTTGAAGTTTCTAAAGTGCTCTTTGACTCTAGTTTTCAGGTTTCTTTTAGTTTGACCTATGTAGCATTTTTCACAATTCTGACAATTGATTTGGTATATTCCGTATCTGTTAATCGGTGAGATTTCATCTTTTGTTTTTGAATTTTGCCGTTTTAAAACTGAGTATCTGTTAGTATGTGCCAAGATGATATTTTGTTACTTAAAGATCATTTTGAAGTTATTAAATGTTTTTGGCTGGTATGTGAATGTACTGAATATGCTGTTCCTTTCTGTTTCTTCAGTGAATGTGGTTGTACTTTAATGATCTTCTTTAGTTTAGCCTTTTTAATTTTCTTAAACACCAGACTTTTGTTGTATCCATTTTCTTCTGCTATGTGGACTATGGCTTTTTGTTCTTTGAAATATTCTACTTTATACATGGGTATGTTGACTAGTCTGTGTGTAAAGACTGTTTATTATTGCATGTTTATGTATGTATAATTGGGTTGTGGGCTTGTGGCTATGATTTTGTATGTAATTTTCTGTGTTGTCTTCCTGTAAATTACAAATGTTATGTTTGTGTCATTCCTGATTATATTTATGTCCAAGAAAGAGAGTTGTCCATTGATCTCCTTTTCTATTGTGAATTTAATGGTCTTTTCTTGCATACTGAGTAATTTTAATGCATCGTCTGAATATTTATTTGGAACTGTTGCAAGGTTGTCATCAACAAATCTATACCAAACTTTGAAGATCCATGGGAAGGCCTTTTTAATTTGTGTTTCGAGTGCACTCAAATAAACTGGCCATATAGGGTGAAAGTACCCATTGATAAACCTGATTTATCCCATTAGAGCTGAAAAATTTATTTTCTATGTATAATTTTATTAATGTTACTAAATTCCTCCAATCATGCATAATTCAAAACGTTACTTTTGGAATCAAATGAGAGTAAATTTACAAAACTATTACTTCAGAGATTAGTATAGTTTTTTTATTTAAAAACACTTATCGAAAGGAACATATCTATGTATATGTGTAAACAGTCCAGACAAATGGAGCTAGTAGTATGCTTTGACTTTGATACGTTCCACAAAGCACAACAAATAATTGGTTTAATAAATGTATGGATTAATCACACAATCAAATATTCGTACTGATAGAAAACATAATTTCTACAACCTAAATTGATTACGCAAGCTTCATATTTCAACTTATATCTATATCATTTCCACTTGCTTCCACAGGCAGCAAATATATTTTCCCGAAATTTCTGAAAATTACATATTTAACATGAATGTATTACTTTCTCCGACAAAGTATTCATTTCTCTAAGAAACACTTGAAAGTTTGCGTAAATTATCTTGGAAATTTTCAACATTTTCGCTATTTTGTATTGTGTGAAGATGATAAGGATAGCAGAGCTCTCTGTTGTTTCAGTTGCGAGTTGCGTTGTGCCGGCCTCTATGCTGATACGTTCCTACCGAAGGAGGCTTCCAGTGTTGACTGGCTTGGCGCGAGGAGCTACAATGGCACTTACCCATAGCTGTGTACAGACACTTGACTTCATAGGTTAGTAAGCGTTACACGTAATTTTGTAGATAAATTTGGTGTTTGATAATGTGATAAGTTCTAATTCGAAACCGGTTGTGATGATTCCTTCTGGGATACCTTCAGGTAACTGACTTAAATAGCCTTGAAATGTTAAACGTTCTGATTTTTGTTTTCAGGAGATTTAATGCTACACTAAATGTGTATTTCGAAATTTCTGGCATTTCCTCGGATGTCGTCTTTATTATGAATTACTTCTGCATAACTGGTAAACCATAAAAGAAAGACAAAATATTAGTACACAAAAAGTCCAAATGTTGCTTAAACACACAATTTGTATCAATCTCATCCTTTTTTCAGTGAACCATTTCCAAAATATTTCAGACACATCTAATTTCGTTGCACTGCTGCATGAACATTTAGAACATGATGGATGCAGACTTCCTCTGTGTCCACATTGCAATTTCTACTTTTATTCAGCTACAACATTTGAGTACCTGGCTGCCGTGCTAGGGGTCCTGGATTCGATTCCCGGTTGGGGGTGGGGATCTTTCTCCAACTAAGATGATTCCCCATCTTTCCCAGAGTCTGATGGAAACCAACAATAACGAGTTAGCACCTTCGATATGTTTCAAAGGAGAACGGCCGCCGATATGACCTTTGCAGTTAAAGACGGGGTATAAATGAAACACAGAAAAACAAAAAATATTTGAGTGTTCCTAATTTCCTTCGGTGTACCTACAGCGTGTTTTAGGATTCACCGTGGGAAAACTTCCGGGATGTCAAGACGGTAAATATTAGGGACCATATAGAATGGAAAATGTGATACAGTAGAACCTCGTCTACCCGATCAACTGGGACCAGGGCCGATCCGAGTTAAGGATAATCCGGGTTATCCAGAGAATGACAGAAAAAGCGATAAAAAGTATGCACAACATTACGCTATATTTGTAATGTAGTTTAAAAATTACTGTCGGCATACCTTCACAAAAATACATAGGGCGAGACTTTTCCACTCACAGGGCTATTCCGCCCAAAATAAGTAAATTGGTTTACCGCCCAACAATCATGGGCAGCGATGACTTGCCTGCCAGTTCATTGTCAAGCTTGGTGTTTGTGCGACGTTTCTATAAATTTACTTGAGGTTGTAGGCTGCTGTTTTAATAGTATTAACAGAAGAAGATTACAAGTTGAGTAACTTAAGTTGCTTTTTTGCCTTGAATAAGAAACATTTGTAACTTAGGGTCTAGTATCTGCAGATACTAGTTCAGTGTCAGTGTAGGTTATAGTTTGGGTTACGTCCATGTATAGTAAATGGGGCGTTTCTTTTATCATAGCTCTCACATAGTGCGCAATTTCAAAAGCTCAACATTTGGGGCCATTCCGCCTAAACAAAGAGGGGTTATTCTCGCCCAGTTATAATATAGGTTTTTTTGTAATCTTTTAACTTAATTATTTCTTATACAACTATTACTGAATTTTATTTGATCGTTTCAGATGGTACACAAATACAAACAAAGGAAGCTGGAACAAAACTGGACGAGTACGACATTGCTCGTACTGTTACGGGCGTATTAAATGGCGATGTAAGTATGAGAGGAGCAGCGGGGCTTTTCAGAGCCTTACTCTACACTCAAGGATGGTGTTCATGCACATCAACATCAAGAAGCATTAGGAGGAGAAGTGTGCAAATCAGCTCGTCATCCTACAGTGTTCAGTTTGGAGCAGAAAGATTTAGTTTCCAGGTTAAAATACTTGGCAGCAAGAGGCTTTGGATGTATACCGGAGCAAAAATAAAGAAAAGCGTAGATCTCTTGTAAAACTAAATTGTGGCAATAGTGAGTCAAGTGATAACTTGATTCCAGTCCAAATAGAATACAGTGAGGAGGAAGATGCACCATGTGGATTTTGTGGGTTAAAGTTTTATTCTCCGAAATCAGCAACCAAAGGAGACTGAATAAAATGCCAGAAATGTGGACTATGGGTTTCACGAAGTGTGCGTTGGTGCAGTTGGTAAGAAAAACTTTATTTCTGGAAAATTCATTTAATTAAAATGCAAAAGTACTGTGAGCGGTAATAGCATCAGGGCCGGGCGGAATGGCCCCGTTAATTCTGAGATTTCCTATCTGTCTAACATTCGCTGTTTTATTTGATCACAGCTATACCACGTAAAATATGTGTGTTTATAACATATATACGCTTTAAGGGGTTAATAAAGATTGCTCTGCTTTATGTTTAACATAAAAAATTGTTTATATTTGTTTTATAACACCATAAATTTGAAATGAGCAAAATAGCCCCGCTCCTCCTTAATAGATTCCAAAACAATACTTAGCAATAGTATATCAAGATATGATAGGTAACTAGAAGTTTCTACCAATAACCTGTAAATAGTTATGACCAGAACATATAGGCAACATTTCTATTCTATAAATTTACCAGGATGAATGGCTGTGTACAAATACTGACGGATCTGTAATATCTACAAAATCTTTTGTAAGTAACTGTACTTCAGCAATCTTAGTGATAGTATATACTGTGATTATTTTTGAGTTCCCAGCTTGTTCTGAAGCAGAATACATTCTACAAGCAATATTTGTCTTAACTTATGCCATCCTGCTGCGTGTTCGACACTTGACCAACAAAACAGCAAACTCTGCAGAAATACAGCGCTCATAACATCGTGAATTGCCTTTACAAATATATTAAAATTCCCAGGAGATTTCCCGTTTTCAGCAGCGTATAAGAAGCGGTGTTGATGTCCCGTAGTATAATTTATGTTATATCTCAGGGTGGAGTCCTCGGAGCCAGTCTGCCGTTAAAGGCAGAACTCATAAAATGCAGGGGCAAATGAAGATTCTATTCTTCCTAGGTATATCCTTGTCTTCACTCAAACAGTTTTAGGGCGAAATAAACATATCAGCACAGTAAAAAAAGGGAAGTATAAAATTTCGAGTCTTTCTATTGCTCTTTCACCTACATCACCGAGAAAAACAGACATAAACATTGCAAAAGAAAGACCAGAAATATGAAATAAACTAGTACATAGATTACTTTATTGCATCATTATGGGTCGTTACGTCATTATTTATTGCTAAGATTCTCTAAATGGGAATAAAATCGTTTAATACATTCCCGAACATTCCATTAAATGACAGAGAGAATGATGTACATATAATAAAACGTAAAAGTGAATGTTTCCATGTGGATAGAAGTATCACTCATATTAATTATAAATTACTTAATACAAGAAATCATTAAATGAATTAAAAGTATAAATGGGACTGGACTGGATTACGCTACGGAGAAGATTCAGCACGGAGGTCCAAAGTTGACCTATTGCACCTATACCCCAAGTGGTGCACTCCCGGGAGGAAGGATGAGGTGAAAGCAGCAGAGGGTGGTCGTCCTAAGGTGCCACGACAATTCAGACGGCACAGCGCTTCACCTTACCAGTTGGAAATCAGTACAACTAGCATCCCACTCTACTGTGGTCCGGAAACTACCCTAAACGACCCGGGTTCGGAGACAGGAGACCGTTCCGTCAGAGGAGGAACTGTTTACCAGGAGCATATCATCCTGTCCTGCAACGTCGAGATGCCCACTGACACTTCTACCCTGAAAGAGACCACTAGATCAGAGGTGATATGAAATGATAGTGGAGATGAAATGAAGGGACAGGAAATTCGGGAGATGTACTTAATCTATCCAGCATTCATCTGGAGACCCGGGAAAACCCTCGAAAAAACCTCTGAGTTAGGTAGATCGGCTAAGCGAATCAACTCCGGACCTTCCGAATGCAGGCCCCACACGAAACCGCCTATGCCATTCCGCTCGGTTATAAATAGGAACACAACATGCTGTGCACAATTATTATTTGTAAAGCAATAGCAAAATAAACTTCAGAATACTGCTGCTTTGCACTGGTTTTAAAACCTCTCACGCCATCTTTGGTTCTTCCACACTGTTTCATATTAATCGTTTACAGGCATCAATAACGAAAATGTTGTGAACATTAATTGGTTTTATGAAAGTAAAAATCATTGTGTAGTTGCTATAGCTGCAATTGCTTCATACACACTAAGAATTCCTACATGATTTAAGCCTAGTACTTAACAGTATCGTCAGAAAATCTGGGGAGGTACGATGTTAACACGTATGTGACAATGTGTTCCGTAAATATGGCTGTCTCACCCAGCATATCTACTGTTTGGTACCGCAGTAGCAAGGACAGCGTAATTAGAAACCATGCACACATTGCATAAACATAACCTATAAAGAGTAATTAAATTAATTCATCTCAAAGTGGAAACCAGAAAGAAGTAACGCATTAATGAGATACCGATTTACCAAGGAATGTACTACTATGTCAAGAAAGTTCCGGAAATTGGTCAATGAAACACAAATATGCATTATTTATCGCTATTTAGGTGCGTAGAAGTGTTTGTCTCTAAGCAACATAACTAGAAGATCTTATTTGTTAACGTCACATGAATTTCTTTATTCGTACTTGTACATTATTAAAACAAACACTTATTCCTCAATCTGCTTCATGTTAATCGAAAATTGGTGGACAGTCTCTGGTTGACTTTCCAGAAGTACGCACCTCATTGTTGTAGCACGTCTGCATGTTCCTGCCTTTCGATTTCGGGAAATCTAGAAGAATCGACTTCCAAGTATGATCCATCGAGGCAATTTGAGAGACTTCGGTTTATGAAACATTTCTTACATGACTAAATTACCGTAAAAGGGAGCACAAAAGTCAGCCTACGAGCTCATTTCAATTGTTTAGTTGTGAGGCAGTGAGAGGAGTGTCAAAGTGAATAAATAGTTTGAGAATCAGCAAACAGTAAGTATCAGAGTCAGCCTGAAAACTGTAGGTTTAGATTGTGTCGAGAGGCTACAAGTAGCAAGTTGGTGTTGTGACAGAGGCATAAGTGGTTGTAAATTAACATTCAGTTAACCATTTTGTTGACAAAATAAATTGAGTTTATAGTACAACTTCGAAGAAAAGCCTGCTGATCTGCTAGCCTTCTGGTCTTCATTGTGCATGCACTTGCACCATCTGTCCACAGCGCCATTCATTACGAGCTTAGAAGTACAGTAGTAGCTCGTTTACCCGGATCAACTGAGCCCAGGGCCGATTCGAATTAACCGAAATCCTGATTATCCAGTGGATAACGGAACAACGGTAAAACAAAATGTACATCGCCGAAATATCTGTAATGGAGTGTATTAACTACACTTTCCCTACAAAACACATATTCTGTATGTACTGTAATAGCCTATGTATTTGTACTGTACACAATATAGCTACAAACTAGTCGGTAGTAAACAAGCGGTGAGCTTATACTGCCTCAGTTTAGTTTATCGGTTACGAGTAGTGCGATCTCGTATCCGCGTTAACATCAGAAGTTCATTGGCAGTGTTTCGGCTTGACTCTCGAAATAAAACATCAATTTCTCTGTTTGTTACTGCTTGTGCGTGGTCATAACTACAGCTGGTTCATCAACACTGTCTGAATTTGAATACTCTTCATTTTCAGTAACACTGCATGATGCAATAATGCCTCCCTCTGTAATCGGTTTATAACCTCCGTCATTGTCAATGTCTTCATCAACATCGTAAAATCCTTCAATACTTTTAAAAATGTCTATAAAATCTTCTTTCACACTTCTTCAACCTTGTTTTCTGGCCACAACCTTTTCCATGACTTGATCAAAGTTTCTCTTCTAGCCTGGTCCCTAGCAGCTGGGGTGAGTGCAATGAATTCACTCGTTAGCAAGAAAATTGAAGTAATGAGTCTACTGAGAACATCAACTTATCGTTTATAAAACAAGTCTTTATAAATAGAATAGAACTTAGAATCGAATAGAATTTATCTATACAACTTGTACAATATTTTTATCCACATTACATGCATATTTTCTTAACCTAGTTGTATAAATTGCTTGGTATCATCGTTTATACCAACTAGCTCAGCCAACTTGGCTCCCAGGCCTTCTAGCATTGCTGAGTAGCATAGTCACCCTTCTATCATTCTTCTCTTGTGTCCCAGTACTTTCTTTTCCAATCTTTACTTTTCTCATACATTTCTTTTTAGCTTTCCAAAACAAGTTCCCCATATTTCTATTTTCCCTGCAACCGTGTTTATGGGTATCACCGCACTTCACATATTTTCCCATTTCTTCTCCCATACTGCTAGCTTTTTGCACTCTGTGAGAATATGAACTGTACACACAGAAAATGAAGCTGGTCACAGTGAAGCAACAAATATTATACAAATAAAAATATTTGTAACAATCTCCATTTAACTTAAGAAGTTAATAATCCCTTACTGAAATTCATAAGCCAGGTAATAAAATGAGACCTATTGTTAATTGTATAAACTCACCAATTTACAATTTAGCAAAATGGTTACACAAAAAAATTAGTAATTTTAATAAATTTGAAAGTTTAAGTATTAAAAACTCTTTTGAACTAATAAAAAAGATCGATAGTGTTGTATTATCTAAAACTGTTAAACTTATTTCTTTTGATGTAACTGCCTTATTTCCTAGTATTCCTAGAGAAAAACTTTCAATTTATTTAAAAAATTTGTTGAATTCAATAAATTTATATGAGGACTTAATATTTTTTTTTGTTAAACTTACTGATTTTTGTTTAGATCAATTTTTTTCACTTTTAATGGTGAATTTTTTCAACAAACTTCTGGCTTAACAATGGGTAATCTTCTTTCACCTTTTCTTGCTGATCTTCTTGTTAGTTTTTTTCGAAATTCAAGTCACTAAAGCTTTTCCTTTAATTTTTAAAACATGGTATAGATATGTTGCGGATACTTTTGCTATTTCTCCTTAAAAACAAATTAATGATGCATTAAAATTACTAAATTTACAAGATAAAGCTATAAAATTTACATTAGAAACTGAAATTCATGGATTTCTTCCTTTTCTAGATTTGAAAATAATAATAAATAATAACAAATTAGATTTTGGTATTTATAGGAAATCTACTCATATTGATAATTACATAAAAATAAAAGTTTTAATACCTTTTCACATAAATTTGCTGTTTTAATAGATTTATAGATTAATAAATATACCCTAGAATAAAGAATAATTTAATAAAGAATATAAATTTATTATTAATACTGCTTTAATTAATGCTTTTAATAAAGATTTTATACAAAAGAAGATTGAAAAGTTTAAATATAAAAAACTGTTAATGATATTTCTACTCTTAAAAAATAAAAGATGATTATAATGTCACCCAACTATCGGAAAGCCCGACCAACGACAGCTGAGAAGGGACCAGAGGCATCCGAGCCACACCCACCCATCAATCTCAGTCACTAACTGAAGGGATGATTAGGGAAGTGTCACTTGTCGCTGGCCGCCTCTTCCCCCCTCCCCTGCCGTCTGGAACCTTCGCGGTGATTCACTGAAACTAGAGGCTTCGAGAAAACGGCGATATTCCTATAAAAAGGGCTGCAGTGAGTGAATTGAGTCAGTGTTTGGTAAGCAGCGAAGGAGCGCTGTGTTAGTGAACGGACGAGAAGAGTGTGTACGAGCAACGGAAGAGTGTGCGTAACTGTGAGCGTGCAGTGGAACTACAACGGACGAACTGGTGAATTGTAATTGTGTGCATTACGTAATTCTGTGTAATCGGCAAGTGTTCAACTGTAATTCGGTGGAAATAAAGAACATTTTGAGTGGTGCAATCGGACTTTTAATTTCACGAACCCACAAAGTCACAATAATTTTAAAAAATTTACTTACCATCCTTGGTGTAATAAACATTTTCAAAATTTTTTTTAAAGAAGTTGTTATAACTTTAGTTCCTCAAAATAAATATAGTATTAAAAATGCATTACAATTTTCTAAAAAGAGATAAAGTTCCTAATAATAAAAAATCTGGTATTTATCAATTTGTTTAGATTGTCATCAGGTTTATATTGGAAAGACGAAACGTAGTTAGGAAACCAGAAAGAAAGAACATTTTTGTAACATTAAATATAAACAAATCGATAAATCGGCTGTAGCAGATCATTTTTGGTCATTTAACCATGAAATAAATCCCGAAGTTAAATTATTAAAACAATTAAATGGTCCCATAGATTTAATAGTGTGGGAAAAATATTTGTTTTAAAAAATAAACATCGTTTAATGAATTTTTACATACCGGCAATTGATTCTGTTTTTAGGTTTGTTTCGCATTCAGATGTTGGTAATGTTGGAAACGTGACATAATAAAAGAAAATAGCATGGTAACCAAGATTTCCTTAACAACGGAGTTGGTTTAGTAAACTGAAGACGAAGGCTATGTGCCTTCAAAATCAATCTTTCTAAAAGACGAAGGAATTATCAACTTCTTAAGTTAAGTGGAGATTGTTACAAATATTTTTTATTTGTGTAATATGAACTGTATTTTCTGTTTCTCTACATAATTCACATATTTATACCCTGCTACTTTTTAGTTCTTTTAAGAACATTTATCCGTTCTAATCCAAACCATTCCTTCCATATCTTTCTCCTCCGCGTTCTCTCTTTATTAATTTACAAAACGTTAGTGATTTTCTATTTTCTAACCCTCCCCATATTTGTTGTCTTTCTAAATCTACCGTTCTGGTTCTGACTATTTTCCAAAAACCAGCTGCATTCCTATTTTCTAGTCTCCACAAGTCCCTCATTCGTATTTCCTCCACAGTTTTTTTGTTTCTGACCACCAACTTTTTCTACTTCCCATTTTCTTTTATTGATTCATGCGTATCTTTAGGAATTTATCATCTTTTATCAAGCATTTATATACAAATTTTAATCTTCTTTCAATTATGATACCTTTTCTTTTGACAAAAATTCGTTTATTACGCTAAACGACATAATTTTGTTTTCAAAAACTGGTCCGGGTTAACAAGTTTTTATTGTACCTAAAAGCCCAGGTCATAATGCTTAGTCGACGGGAAACGAACCCGCGACTTCCTGATCCCCCGCGACGTTATAGTGCCATGTGTACGTTCATCATGGGTCTAATAAGATGTAAGTATGCACATCTAACACTTTTTCTCTTGCTTTTGTTCCTTCATACTCAGTCGTTTATCAGTAAGGGAAAAAACCACAGTTTTGCTTATTGGTCTTGAGACAAGGTGAAAAACAACATAATGTTAAGGAGTGACTAACCCAACAGGCTTGTTGTGCTATTATTATAGAAGAATAATTGCTGGGCTTCCGGCAATATGATACCATTACTTAGTGCATCACTGTATGACGGATGCAATGATAATGCCGAACACGCTATAACATTTGCTGTAGTCGCGTCTGCAGATGGCAGATGTGCGAGATAAAATGGCAAACACGTCTATAGGTCAGACATGGATCCGAAAATACGTAATTATAAGAGTGGGGTCACAAAAAATGTGCATAATCTACCTATTCTACTACAAATCTTAACTCTTCTATGTAGGCATAGTTTAATCAAGATAAACGTATTCAGAAATGTCTTTATTTACATACGTTCTTGTAGGTATAATGGAAACAGACGAATACAGTAGATTTAAGCGATAGTCAACTCTTTCAAGAGCTGCATGGCTATACTCGCACCGTCCTTAGTTTATGAGGAGATGTAAACAAAGCGGGAAAATGTATTACTCCGCCGGTGACTGTGATTGAAGGGAATAGTAGCGCTATTTTAACCGCCACGTGTCAAACTTGTGCGCTGTCAACGAACTTCTACGCAAAGTTTTGCTTTGTCGTTTTCGATGTCTCAGTAGCTCATGCGATAGCACTTTTCATTAAGATTAAATGCAAAGGTGCGTGTACTGTGTAATATATTTTTACTCTTCTAAGTTAAAAAGTGTCAATGCTTATAACAGTTACTTAAATATTTCATTTCTTCACATAATCCCACCTCATTTATAAATAAAAAATGAAGGCACGTGTCTTTCTGCGGAATAACAGTACTAGATAACTGTCCGCCTCAGTAGTGTGGTGGTAGCATGTCTGCCTCACGTTCAGGAGGTCGCGAGTTCGAATCTCGGTCAGTGTGAGTTACCTGGATAAAGTTTTTTTCCGGGGATTTCCATTATCCTTCAAGACGAATGTCGGTAACTCTAAGCTCCACGGACCCCGGGCTCATTTGAGCATCATTTCACCCATTTCATTCATCGTCCGATATGATTTAAAAAGTTAAAGGTAAATTACAAAAAAAAAAAAAAAAAAAAAAAAAAAAAAAAAAAAAGTATAGATAACTGCGTGTAGTCACTTACTCAGTTTTCCTTTGATAATTTCTGCGCCAAAACATATATTCACGGTCAACAATTATAATTTTTCAGTTTCTGTTTACAAATTCAAAATCCATCTCGTGAAGAATAGTGTGGAAGCTCGTTTTTCTTAAGCTAGGCAATTTGGGATTATTGTTTGCTGCTTGAAGTACTTTTGTAATTGTTGGTGACTCGTTTGTTTTAAACAAACTAAGCACGAACAGCAGTTTTAATGAATTCATTATATTCACGTTCCACAACTGGCTTCTTTTTCGATGTTTTCCTGGGGTGAAAAGCCGGCACGATTTCACAACTTCGCTTCGAGCGGCATTAGTACATATTATGCACTGAAACACCGATTAATAAAGTCACGTATTTTTCACAGAACTTGCAAAAAGCATTCGATATAATTTGTTTTTCACATGTTTTTAACGATTTCCCTCGGTAATGTTTACACATTACATGGAAGCAGCCATTTTGTACAAATGTACAACTTTTGTACATTTTGTACAGCCATTTTCTTCTGCTTTTAACTTGCGTAAGCACATTGTGCACGGTGTTTTATACATACAAATTACGCTCACATATACCAAATAAAGTAGTAATTTATTACTGTTTTACTGTTGCATTTATAATAATGTGAAGTTATTTATATATTTTTGCATTAGATTTAAAACCTTTAAAAATGATATCTGAACTATATTCTTCATCCGCAGAGAGTTACAAAACTAAACAGCCAATGATGTCACATACGTACATGTGCTTTTGTTTACATCGCCATATAAACTAAGTACGACCTCGGTATAGAAAACAGAACTGGACGACTTCCTATTTCAGAAAGGTATTACTATTTGTAAATGCATACCAGTGACAATATTTCAGAAATTGTGATCCCCACAAAAATTATATTTTACATAAATTGTTTGCTATAGTGAGATAATAGTATAGTAAATGTATAGTAGGGTCTGATCTAGACTGGTGCGGATTACTCTACGGAGGGAATTCGGCACGAAGTTCCAGGCTTGATCTATTGTACGTATGCCCCAAGTTGGGCACCCCGTGAGGAAGGATGAGAGGCGAGCAGACAGAGGCCAGCTGTCCCAAGGAGTCACGACTGTGTGGAGGGTAGGTTCCCTACAAGGGTTTAGGTCTAGCTCTTATGGTTTACGAGTTATGCCAAACCATGTAGCATGAGGAGGGCTTCAGAAGCTTTACTGGAATAAAATTTAGGATATTAATTTCATTTCTCACGAGAATTTCTCAAACATATGGCGTTTTAATAAAAAAAAATATGCATTTTTGAAAATATCAAAATGTTCAGAAAGCTAATCATGTAAAAGGTAAATGATGTAGGGGCAGTTTATTGGTCACATCGCTATAAGACGCTGAATTATAAAATAAAATTTTGGTGCTTAACAGACTTCACTTATATTCCTAGTTAATGGTTTTAATTTTTCACTGCCTATAATTTCTTAGATGCGTAGTCGTTTATAGTTATTTACTTTCTCCGGGTATTAGAAAGACTTCACATTCAAAGGCATCAGTGATTAGCTTTTAAAACAATTGACTATCGCTTTAGTCTACTGTACCCTTCTCATATCTACAACCAGATATCCAAAGTGTAGTTAAAGTTTATCTATTTAGAAGAAGTAGAAAGAACGGATTGTAAAAGAGTGAGTGAAGGAACCTATGTAAATACAAAAAAAAAAAAAAAAAATAGACTTTTTAGCACAACTTAAGTCTGAATAAACAAGCTGAACTAATGGAAAGATTGAGTGAGAGTGAAAAATTCAATGTAATAGCCGGGATTTGAACCACGGATCTTCTGGTTGCTTTCCAGCCGCTCTAACCTTTGAGCTACCATGGCCAACGTGCCGACATGACATTTCCAAGCTGAACTAATTTCTATAAATTCTAACCAATTTAGTTCTCCTTAGGGTACGGGCGAGATTTGTCCAACACAACTACGAAAATTAACCTCGTCCTGTGTACCTAGCTCACGTGAAAATACTACAGTTTTAAAACAGACAAGCAATAAAATAAAGTAAACTTATGATTAAATTAGGAATAACATTGAAATTTTTTTCTGAACAAATAAGTCTAGATTTGTTTATAATCATTTATTTACTTTTTTGTTCCATTTATACCCTCGCCTTTAACTGTAATAGTCATTTCGGTGGAACATATCGAAGGTGTTAACTCGTAATCGTTGGGTTTTGATCATTAGATCCCCAGACTCTGGGGAAGATGAGGAATTATCTTGGTCGGAGAAAAATCCCCATACCCACCGCCAGGAATCGAAACCGGGACCCCTAACACTGCAGGCAGGTGCTCTACCGACTGAGCTATGGGTTCAGCCTCATTTATTTGTTAAATCATTAAAATACTATTTCAATCACAGTAAGTCACATCTGAACGGTCCCCTTGAAACCCTTCATCTACCTTCAAAGAAAATATACAAACGGTTTTAAGAAACTGAACTAAAATGCATAATGAGAACGTAAAATCAATGCAAATGTAATATATTAAGCTAAAGCTTTAAATTTTGACATGGAAAAATTTAAGATATCTCCATGACATCAAATTAGTTCGTGATCGCGTTTCCTCTATCGCGAAAAAAGATTATAGCAATTTTGTAATTTTGGCAATAGATGGCAGATGTATACTACTTCAGCTTAAACACTTGCTTTGTGTTGCAGCCTTGCTGAAACCGTCGAAAGTATTGTGGATGCAATTTGTTTTGTGCTTTATAAAAGTATTGTGGATTTTGTGAGGGTGAGTGAATGTAGGGCATGAGTGTGAAAGTTTAAAAAAAATTGAGAGAAGAAATATGTGTAAGAAGAGGAACAGTAGGGAGGGGAATTTAGTTGCATTGAAAATATTAACAAGTGAGCCGGAGGAATGAATTAAGAAGGTAGACGATCTGATAAAATTAAAATAAAGGTGGACGAAGAAAGTAGCGGAGAAGAAGAGGTAGATGGCAGAAAGGAGATAAAATGAGTTATGCAGAAGATTCATTGAATGGAGCTTAATGTTACACACTTGCAAAGTTTGTTGCAATGATGAGTACCAGGAAGTCATATTGGCAATTCAAATAAAGCTACCAGGCATGTACACCATCAGAGAGAGAATTTGTGAAGAAATGTATTGGAAGATCGTAAATTGCCAGATAAAATTGAACAATAAATTCATTCATATATAATTTTAATAGAAAATTAAAGAATATAAGCGGATAAATAATGTTTAAAGATATGTATGACTGAAATACCATGAACATTCTCAAAAAATCACATTTTCCTCTTTTCGGTCTATAAAATAGTGTAAGCCTTCATGAATCCAAAGTATGCTTAGATACAATCCGAGAGCCATTTTAAATGCTATTATCCAGTTTGAAGGTCACGTGAATGCTAGCATTACATATGAATTCTAATTCTTTATCCTTGTTTTCTTGCTATTGAAAATTACCGCATTTCTCATTATTAAGATGCTCCTTGCGTCGCAGTTTTAGAGTTAGACTAATGAAACTTGCTATACACGTTCATAGAAACACAGTGAATAGAAATTGTCCTGGGTTTTATTGTGAGATGCATTTAAGCACACTTTCTTTACTTCAAAACTCAAAAAATTCAAATTTTGGGCAAAAAAAAAACTATATTCATAGGTTTAAAAATGTATGGAGCCTAAAGTCTTTGAGACACAGAGGAACCTAGGGCAAATTCCAAAAACATGTATATGTTGTGAACCTGTTATTAATTTATTAGTCCAAAATTTAAAATATTTTGTCGTAAGGGACTTTTTAGGTTACGTAACCCAAAATAAATAAATTTGACCATATTTTCCAAACTATCACAGTGATACAGCTCCTAACACAGTGAAATTGACAAAATTTGGGCTGCATCATATTTGCAATGAGTTGCATCTGTAGATTCAATCTTAAAAAGTTAGTTAAGGATTTCAAATTTTCAGTCATAGGTATCCTTAAAAGAATAAATTCAGATACTTAAATTTAATTCTAATAAACACTAACCAATAGGGAAAAGATATATTCTACAAAGATGTTGTAGACTGTTTCAGACAAAAGTACCCAATTCATGAAGAAACAAGAAGAAAAATAAACTGCTGAACGTGTTAATAGTAAAAATAATAATATTAATATTACTACTACTACTATTACTACTACTATTACTACTACTACTACTACTACTACTACTACTACTACTACTACTACTACTACTACTACTAATAATAATAATAATAATAATAATAATAATAATAATAATAATAATAATAATAATAATAATAATAATAATAATAACAACAACAATAACAATAATAATAGTAATAATAATAATAATAATAATAATAATAATAATAATAATAATAATAATAATAATAATAATAATAATAATAATAATAATAATAATAATAATAATAATAATAATAATAATAATAATAATAATAATAATAATAATAATAATAATAATAATAATAATAATAATAATAATAATAATAATAATAATAATAATAATAATAATAATAATAATAATAATAATAATAATAATAATAATAATAATAATAATAATAATAATAATAATAATAATAATAATAATAATAATAATAATAATAATAATAATAATAATAATAATAATAATAATAATAATAATAATAATAATAATAATAATAATAATAATAATAATAATAATAATAATAATAATAATAATAATAATAATAATAATAATAATAATAATAATAATAATAATAATAATAATAATAATAATAATAATAATAATAATAATAATAATAATAATAATAATAATAATAATAATAATAATAATAATAATAATAATAATAATAATAATAATAATAATAATAATAATAATAATAATAATAATAATAATAATAATAATAATAATAATAATAATAATAATAATAATAATAATAATAATAATAATAATAATAATAATAATAATAATAATAATAATAATAATAATAATAATAATAATAATAATAATAATAATAATAATAATAATAATAATAATAATAATAATAATAATAATAATAATAATAATAATAATAATAATAATAATAATAATAATAATAATAATAATAATAATAATAATAATAATAATAGGGGAGGAAAATTAAAGTTACATTGAAAGGGTTGAGCCAGACTGAAAAATTCAATGCCATAGCTGGGATTTGAACCACGGATCTTCTGGTCTTCGTCCAGCCGCTCTAAGCATTGAGCTACTATGGCCAACGTGCCGACATGACATTAAATTCTCCAACTAACTCGTGTTTTTCCCGGTAAACCTCTAGGAGTTCTCATAAACACATGAGACAACTACCTTAATGGCGACGTACTATGCTGTGAGTACTTTAAGGCCCGGGCTTTATAGTTAACCACTATTAGGTCAATTAATGGAAATTAATTGTTCTTTCACAGTAGCCGTGTGTAGGACGTACTATGAAAGGGTAGAACCAGACTGAAAAATTTTCAGTCTTCTTAATGTCATGTTGGCACGTTGGCCATAGTAGCTCAGTGGTTAGAGCGGCTGGACGGAGAGCAGAAGATCCGTGGTTCAAATCCCGACTATGGCATTGAATTTTTCAGTCTGGCTCTACCCTTTTATAGTGCGTCCTACACACGACTAGTGTGAAAGAACAATTAATTTCCTCTAAAGTTACATTGCCCAGCGTATGCACATAATCTATCAATTTAATCGGTGACATCATAACAACTCACAAACAGATTGAATTTTAGTTAGTTGATGGAAATTAATCATTTCTCCACACTAGCTGTATATAGGCTAAGGTTTTTGATAGATTGAGTCAACATGAAAAATTCACTGCCATGGCCGGAATTTGAACCACGGATCTGCTGCTTTCCGTCCAGTCGCTCTAACCCATTGAGCTACCATGGCCAACGGTGTATCTCGAATACGAGAGCTCCTAGTGGTCTACCGGGGTAATATGAGTCAAATGGAAAATTCAATGGCAGGACGGCAC
Organism: Mantis religiosa; assembly: GCA_030765055.1. Lineage (NCBI taxonomy): Eukaryota > Metazoa > Arthropoda > Insecta > Mantodea > Mantidae > Mantis > Mantis religiosa. Next base: position 82,601,095 of record CM060959.1, read on the forward strand.
GTTGGCCATGGTAGCTCAGTGGGTTAAAGTGACTGGATGGAAACCAGGAGATCCGTTTTTCAAATCCCGGCCATGGCAGTGAATTTATCATGTTGATTCAATCTATAACAGACGAATTATTTAAAGAAACTTCCGAGAAAGATGGGCTTCAGATATCTTTCCAAAAAAGTGAATATATTTCGTGCAATAAACCATCACCAAAATACATGGAAACCAAATATGGAAAAATCAAAGGAGTTTCAAAATTTGAATATCTTGGGGAAATATTTGAGGAAAATGGAATCGAAACTAAAGTAAGTAAAAGTATATGCCAAAAATGGAAACAGCATATCGGCTAACTGAAAACATATATAAATAATGCATTTCTAAATATACAAAATTAAGACACTATTACACTTTAATTAAAGCAGAGCGCCTCTATGGAACAGAAATATCAATTTTGAACAGAAAAGCAGATATCAAAAATATAGATACAGAAGAACGTAAAATTATTACAAACATTTTAGATCCACAAGTCGTAGTTGAAGAATAGAGACTTACAAGTAAAAATTAAATAAAAAATATACAGACATCCATAGAGATATTAGGAAACGAAGATTAAAATTTTATGGAGATATTGAAAGATTAACTTCAAATAGGCTGTCAGAAGAAATTATGGAATTTTACGAAAATAAAGAAATGCAAAAGTAGACACTATGAAATGGATTTTGTGAAGTAAAAAAAGATTTAAATTTGGCAGAAATCACTCAAGGCGAAAAGAAAAGCTGTTTTGCAGCTCAAGTATAGGTCTAGTCTCCTTCAAATATTGTTTTACCAAATCAAAAACATGCTATTGAAATAAGCTATTTTTATTTTACCTTTTCTTCCTTTAAGTTTTTAAGTCATAAATTTTTGAAAAAATTGCACTAAGGTGGTTTCTGCAATAAATGAGTGTATCCAAAGTAACTTTTTAAAAATTATTATTTAAATTAAGTCAAACCATTATTTTTTACATGTTTTGGTATAAAAGGTAAGTTACAGACACACTTAAGTGTAAGAAAGTGTGTTTTATTAGGCCTAAATCGAAAAATACAAGTTCACTACACGCTACAGTATGTCCATATACAAAGATCTGGTCTTATTCACTTATTCAGCTTCTGGCAACTCCTTGTCAGTTGTTGGCCATTGGATAAGTGTCATAGAATGCTTCATATCCATCAACATCTTTATATTGTCTTATCCTTTTTTCTTTTGTTGATTGGGACCTAAAACAAAAAATCTCCCTCTCCAAAACCCGATAAGTTTTAAAATTTAAAATACAACTACAAAAACTACAAAAATGTTTAAAACTACAAACTACACACTTTAAACTACAAAAATGTTTAGCTAAAGGTAAAATATAAACGTTTAAAATAACCTTGGTTAAATAAAAGTGAACATACCTTCCCCTAAGGATAATCTTTCTCTGTTGGTAGTTCCGGAGGGCTGGCAGTTTTTAGCAATGTGAATTAATCCTCCAATGAATTCGCTTGTTAGCACTTTTCCCAGAGTATCCTTGTAGTAGAGAAACTGCTTGTACTTGGACACTTTGAATGGCTGCCTAATTTCTTTTGGTACTTTTCTGACTGATGTTTCGTCATTTTATTATATGATTTAGGCCACGACTTTTTGTAACAGAGAACATCGTCTGATGTAAGGTGATATACAGTAAATCGGTCAGACTTACTAGCTTTAAGCATGAGCTCTGCATATTCATCAGCAGTATAAATCCTGTCCATCTTTCTCAAGAGATGCTTTATGCTTCCAAAATCTCTGTCACATGGGGAAAATGAGTGGCCACGTAAGGGTAGTTGAGAGTTATTGTCACAGCGACTCACAATCACATGATGTCATCAAGAGTGCCAACCGTCACGAGTGAAATTTACCGCAGAAAGTACCTAAGGGACGGCGCTTCGGTTCTTTCTGAAGTAAACGGATTATTTTCAAGGCTGAAAATAGCATTGTTGATATGAAACATAGGTTATTTCTGCACTAAAGCATGTATATACCTTTAAATTGTACAGTACCACCAAAAACACATGTTTTGATATTTTATCTCTTATGTGGTTTCTGAAATAAATGATTCATTTAGAATGAAGGTGCACAAGTGGCAAGTTGACCAAGAGTACAAGCCGAAGAAAAAGATCACAACAACGTGGACAGACGAGAGGAAGAAAGCCTACAGCGAAAGAATGAGAGTACTTTGGATTTATAGAGGAGCTATAGTCTCACATGGACTCATTCGCAAGAAAAAACATAATATAAAGAGGAAGGAGGAAGAAAGAGGGAATAATAAAAAGGAATAAGAGGACTATATCCTAAAATCCTATAATACCTTTATATTTTAGAACAGAATGTTCATTTAGTGATAACTACGATAAATGCTGAAGCGTATTGGGAAACCAAGCGGCAGTTAATCACGTAGAAGTTAATAAGCTGTTGCAATGGCTGGCTTCACACAACTCGAAGGGTGGTATTAATTTATGCGCATGCCTTAATACGTGCAGGATGTCTTCATAACCGCTATCTGAAATTGCAAATTCATGTAAGTAAATGTACTCGGAAATGAGATGCTTAAGGTAACTTGAACTTATCTCAAGATCTAGTACCTCGTTTTTACGCGTTTTAACATTAAAATTAGCCTCATTCCGCATGAAAATGCCGGAAAGAAGGATGATTCTCCCGGTGTTTAAATCATCAGGCGACGCTCCATGTCAGCTCTCGCATCGGAAAACACGCTAAGTGTAATTTCACTGTGGGTGGTTTGTCAACAACATGTCCTTATTCGTGACTTATGATGCTAATGAAGTTGCATACAAAACTTCTCGACAGGATTATTAGAATGATTCATTGGATGTTTAACTTCAGGAAATTCTAAGACTCGCTAAACGAGCGAGTTGGCTCATGTGGTTTCCTATCAGGGATTTACCCAGGGTCGACAAAAAGATGTTGGGTAGGTTAATTACATCCCCGGAATTTCCTATCACACCATTTCATCTCCATTATCATTTCACATCATATCTAATCTAGTGTTCTCTTTTAGGGTAAAAAGTGTCGCCGGGTGTCGCGGCGCCACATGGTAGGATGATATGCTCTGAGGAAATCTACTTCCTCCTTTACTAGCACGGTCTGCGGGCGGCCTGATGGATCTTTCAGGACCACAGTCGAGTAGTATTTAACTCCAGAGGCTCTACTCCCATTAGTCCTGGATCCGTACGACCAAAGACCCGGACCTCCTTCAACCCGGGAGCGATGGAAAACTCCGTGGTTCTTTCCGTGGGGCAATACCTTGAGTCTAAAAAGCCCCCCCCCCCCATCGACTACAACATCAAAAGTGGATACGCCACTTACGCGCGTCAACCCCGCAGGGAACACTACGGATAACATCGTTTGGGCCGTCTGGTGATCTAGCACACCTTCTACTAGCTCTGCAGGCTAGTACAGATGTATTATTTTATCTTGACAGGAATCCTGCGCGGTAGGTATGAGTAGCAACTGTGGTGGGGATAGTGCACCTATCGCCACAATGCGTCACACGCGTAAGATTACGAGAGGGGAGGGCGATGCATAAGGTGTCTAAAAACAAATTTCATTCCCGAAGCCAGTTTTGCAGCTGTTATAAACTAAGTTGTAATTCTTACTATGGTAGTAATCTTCACGCTTTTCTTGGATCTTGAATAGTACATAGGCATTTGGAACAAAACCCTGTACTCCTCCAGCAGGCATGATAAACAACTGTCAACCTTTCAATATCGCTGCAGAGTCCCTGTAACGTATTTCCCTCCAGGCATATGGTCCAGTATGTGCTGAATTATTATAAGTTTCATCCATATAAACTATATAAACTTCACTTCGATATCTCCGAATATTTCGTAAATACTTAAGCCTTTTTGCACGTATGGTGCGACGTTCGAATAAAATTTGTCTGTCACACTTAGTGTCTTTTTTTTTTCTTCAAATAATCCTAGCTTCAAAAGAACTCTTCTTAATGTTCAGACACTGCCTTGGAAGTCAGTAGAACTTTTAGCTTCATAAGCACTTTCTTCAAAGTTGGTCTTTGTTTTTCTGTGCTTTTAAAATTATTCATAGTTCGCCTAGCTACTTCTGAATTAAAACATCCAAATTAGATTTTGTACATGTTCTTAATCTTTGTTTACTGGGCATAGAGAAGGGCGTTGTTGCACTAGCACCAATGGCTTTTCTTTCCTTAATAACTCTCCTCAACTGCTTTCAGACACAACTGTTCCCTCAGATACCCTTCCCCAGATTTTTATAGCTGACCCAGACCATTGTTCCTTTTTTTTTATAAATCTATGGATATTGGTTATTACTTCTCGTGTTTTTAAATATAGCACTTTATTTTATAATGTACTGCTAGGAGGCGTCATTTATAAATGCTCTCTTGGAACCAGGAGACAAGCACATTTTGAAACAAGCTGTAGCTCTGCACGTGTTTAGTTGCTCACAACTGGTACGCAACTGACCTGCCCTCCCCTCCAGTTGCAACCGTTCTGAGGTGGACTCGTCCAGATACAACAGCGCATCGCTCTGCACTTTTCAAGATAAAAAAAATACATTTGTACCCGGGACTTATTAGGCAACCCAGGCTGTAGCCTGGCCGGAGGTACCCAAATTCTTGTGGCTATCGGGAACACACTGCCCCCTCGAGTCCAACCCAATCCGAACAACTCCCATTTAGGGAGGGGCTCGGCCCGAGATTCCTCTAGTAACGTCAGAGGTACCACGAGTGCTAAGGGTCCGCAGCGTCCGCACCTCGGCAGCTGAAGGGGACGGATCCCCTCCCCTACGGGAAATAGAGTAGTATGTCGGCTGTGCTGTCCTGCCGGGCAGTTTGCAACTGGTAAACTGTAGCGACCTTGCTCCCTACACTGTCATGACTTCTTGGTACGGCCACCCTCTGTCTCTTTCTGCCTCGCCTTCCTCCCGGGGATTCCCCATTTGGGGCATAGGTACAATAGACTAAAACTAAAACCAAAAAAATAAAATGAAATAACATCTACATATCTAATAGCCCGGTTGCAGCAATCTATAGATACTGTCTCATAAGTAATGTCTTTTTTTTAAGAAAAGCAATTATTTATGATGTGTTGTGACAAATAATTAACTAATTTTCAAATCATAGACCATTAGATTCCATAGCCTTGAGCCATCGTTCAGCGAGGTTTATTATCCCACGATGGTACCAGTCTCTGATTTGTGCTGCGAATAATTCGCTGACCCCCACTTGCACTGCTTCAACGTTGTCAAAATTTCTCCCATGTAAAAAATGGGCCATGGATCGAAAAAAAAGACAATCTCATGGTGCAAGAACAGGGCTGTATGCTGGGTGTCGTAGTACTTCCCAGTTCCTGAATTTTTTCATGTTTTTTTTTTTTTTCGTGCATTAGAATTCTAATTCGGTTAACTAATGTTGGCTATATCATAAACTCGTTCCAGTTGTTGACAATACATATCCGCAACAATCGCTCGCCCGTTTGGAACAATCAAACCTTCAAAATTCCACCAGTCATACAATATTACTTGGGAGCGAACTGAATCTTTTTGCGTTGACTTTGGCAGGTTGGCGGGATTAAGCCACTGTTTCGAGGTATCAGGGTTTCGGTAATATACCAATTTTTTCATCACAAGTAACAATTCTCCTGACAAATCTATCATCCACGGGATTACGAATAGGTTGATGACAGATATCCACTCTATGTTCAGCCTGTTGATGTTTCAGTTCATGAGGTACAGATCTACAGCTTCTGTATGATTTTCCAAATGTCTTAATGTGGCGATGTGTGGTATCATTTGATGCACCAGGTTCTTCTGAAAGCCTATGCATTACTTTTTGCGGATCTTATCGCAAAACTTGACGTGTATTCTCAATATTCCATACCTTATATCTTCCAGAGCGTGGTAATCTTCAGTGTTTTCGTCTCCATTGTTGAAACGCTGGATCCATCGTTGTGCCAGACGCTCACTAACGACACCTTCTCTTTCCGCTTCACATATTCTTCGAGCTGCAGCAGCGACTTTATAATCTTGTTTCTAGTGGTGTTTTAGAAGGTCTCTTAGTTCAAACTTCGGTCTCTCCATTTTGTGACTATTTATTAACAATTGAAGACTGATACAATCTCGTAATGTACGCAACACTAGCCATAGCATCCTGTAAATACCATTGCCAAACCAAAGAAATCCAATAAATTTTCCAAAACACCAAAATAAAAGGAAATCAACTTTACTCATGAGACCACCTAATATAACTGGCCTTATTATGCAAACTTTATTTTTACCTTTATTCAACAATAAAATTACATACAGCAGTTTTACTAATTTTGCAGTTGTAATCGCTACCTTAATTAAGTAAACCTATCTATATAGGTATTTAAAAACATTCTTTTTTCTATTTTACCGCTACGCCAACAATATAACTCAGATCTACGTTTCTACTACAGCTTTAATTACTATAAAAAACAGGGCCGGCCGGTGAGGCATTGTATTGGCGGTGCAATAAATGAATGAATGAATGAATAAATAAAATAAAGGTTGTTAAAATATAAATATGTGTTCCAATTTCGAATGATTTAGGTTATCTTATCAATAATCCATCCTATCTTATAGTATACTGTACCAAACAGAACGAACAGGGAAACGGAAATAGATATTTATTACATCCGTACTCTTGTTACGCACAGGTATAACGAGTATAGTTAAAGTTTGATAATACAATTCATGGAGAATGTGATAAGAAGCGTTCGTGTACGATTTCGCGACAGAGAGACAGATATGTTAAGTCCCATGCTTTACTGCACTCTAACGGATAAAGCATAAGATATGCGTCAGAGAAACCTCGGCACCACCTTCTCCCATAAGAAGCCGTGTATGAGCAGACATCCTAGCCGTTAACACAGTCGCTTATGAGCGTAGACGGTACCGTTCTGGAATCGACACCAAGCCACGGAAAACAATCAGGACAGAGTGATTGCGTTTAACGCGCCTATTCACACGAGGGAGCAGACACTCAGAAGCAATCATTTTTGCGCAATTCCTATACACTTCTCTTTCTTTAGTTTTCATACAGATGGTGCCATGGCACAGCGGCACTACCTCAGAAGCCGTCCCTGCTAATATACTACGAAAGTCTGTTTCCTACTATTTTAAATTTCCTCTAAGAAAATGGTATCCAAAGTTACTGCTAGTGGTATCCATCTCCTGAAGGGATTGATATCAGTTGTTACAGCTGGTTCGTCAGTTCCAGATATCTGGGTTATCATATTTCCTCTTCAACATACCTATTCGCTTTGATTTTCTCCATATAGCTCCTTTGCACTCTTGGGGTTCTCCTTTCGGTGGCTTCTACTCTCCCTTCCGATATCCGTAGCCGGTGTCTTCTATTTATCGGTCATGCGTCTTGAATTGGTTCGTCTCATGTGTGGTAATCCATCTCTTCAGTTTCTCCTGTTCTTAATATTTCCCTCCGACATTCCCTTAAATTCCGTTTGTTGTAGGTCGCAGTATTGCTATAACCAAGACTGGAACTCCGCGCCTAATCCATAATCCAACCTAAGACTCGCTAGTGTGGACCTCTTAACTCAAAATGCTAGCCTCAAGCTCCTTAGAACAACGATCCAAATTCAACGGTGCTTTTCTTGGGCATAAAATGTCTTAGAATACCTTCTTTCGGAAGGTAAGTAAAGCCGATAGTGCCATAGTGGGGTGTAGAATAACGCCAAACCTGATAAAGAGGCCTCTGAGCTAATTTATTAAAATTTTCAGTACAAAATACGACACTGAAAGCTATGAGTTAAGCAGCTTGCACAGATAAAACTCGATTTCTTACTGAAATACTTACTTACTAAATGTACTCAGTACATGGTACTCTATGGATGTGACAACTGAGGAGCTACTTGATTGAAAAGTTGCGGCTTCTGATTGTAAAGACTGTCTATCCCGCCGGCAGCACTGATCACATTCGACGCTCCACTACTGTATCCTACGAGGGCTGTTCAACAAAGAATGATCACAATTTTTTTTCGGTCACAATTTTTCGCACTAAAATTCAATCTTATTACATTTTGTTAGCTTAATGTAAAACAAACACGCCGTAGTAGTTTCATTGTTGGTATTCCTGGTTCCCGTCTGTGAGAACCAGGCAAGTTCAGACATGTTCAGTTTCGCCTAACGCTGCAATGGAAAAACACGCGAGGAACAATATGCGGCTTTGAAATTCTGATTTCGTCTCAACAAATCTTCAGTTGAGGCCTATACAATGTTACAGGGGGCCTATAGAGAGTCTGTTCTTCCCTACAGCACAGCACGAAGGTGGTTTAAAATGTTTAAAGAGGGGACACAATCAATTTTAAAGGAAGGTTGACCCGGTGCTCCAGTTACTGCTCTTACGGAAGAAATCATCAATACTGCTGCTGCCATTGTGAGAGACGATCGACGAATTACCGTAAGATCACTTTCTGAAATACTGAACATTTCTTTGGGTACCACCCACACGTTGGTGACAGAAACATTACACATGAGACGTGTTTGTGCGCGATGGGTTCCAAGACTGTTGATTCCTGGACAAAAGGATATTCGCAAGCAGGTCTGCATGCAGTTAGAGGTGGATCCGTAATTTCTTTCAAACGTAATCACTGCTGATGAAACTTGGCTACATCATTTTGATCCTGAGAGCAAACAGCAAAGCTCAGTTTGGAAAACTCCTTCATCACCAACCCCCCAAAAAATCAAAAGTGGTTGCTTCTGCTAGGAAAGTTATGGTCATCTCATTCTTTGATATTCATGGAATGGTTTATCAGCATGTTGTACCTGCACACACATCTGTAACTGGACAATACTACAGGGATATCCTGAAAACATTGCAAGTCCATATCAGGAGCAAAAGACATATTTCCGAGAAGTAGGCTGGATGCTGCACCACGATAATGCGCGGCCGCATATTGCCAGTGTTGTTGCTGAATATCTTGTAAAAATCAATGTGAAGTACATCTCTTACCCTCCCTATAGTCCGGATTTAGCCCCATGTGACTTTTTTTCTATTCCGTAACTTGAAGAAACGCCTTCTTGGGAGGCATTATCCATCATCAGAAGCAGAGGTGAAGGCTGCGGAGGTGATTTTAAAGCATCTCTAAAAAATGGTTTCCAGTATGTCTTTTAAGACTGGCAGAAACGCTGAGACAAGTGCATCGCATTCAGGGGAGACTATTTTGAGAAGGACCATCACAATTATGAGGATGAGTAAAGGTACGTTGTCAAAAAAATTGTGATCATTCTTTATCGAACAGCCCTAGTAATTATGACACCCGTAGTGGGCAGAGGCGGGGTGCAGCTAGAAAGTAGGACTTTCACGCGGTATAAGTTGAATTTCAGTGGGGCTAGTACATTAAAAATGATCAAGATATCTTATTTGTAAAAATAAAAAATAAAAAAATAAAAATAAGAAAAGGAAATTAATCACACCTGCTCTTTGAATAAAACCGTGTAGAGATCGTAAGAATTGTTTAACTTATCGAAACGTAACTTTGATATTAAAAAGTTGAGATCTATTCCCATAACCCAGTCTTTTCGTTTGTCTTTTGCGAGATGAAACGAAATAATGCCTTCGGCATTTACAAGCACCATACCATTCAATGAAACCATATTGACTATCCTTTCACCACTAAAATGCTCTGTTCTCTCCGACAGACGTAGGCGATAAAACATTGTCTAATTTCAGCTCTTATACACAGGGTGCATAAAAGAATGTATACACACTTTGAACCGTCATAAGAACTGCATTTCCCGTGCTACAAGGCTCAATTTCTGAGAGAAAGTCATGTTATCCTTCAGATTCTGAAAAAGGACATGCAGTATACAATGGCTGAAAGCTCGACTTTCATTAACTTGACACTGCTGAGCTCCAGCTTCAGTAGGTGGCAGCAGAACTGTCACTCTTGTTATTCATTCCAGTTAGTGACAAGGAAGTTACTGCAAGATGGCGGACCACGCTCACCAGAACTTATACAGGTGGATTTCTTCTTATGGATCACAGTAATTGAAATGAAATGCATCCGGAGTAAATAAAATATTGTCTAGCATAACTTTTTGTTCTTTTTCTCCTGAAATTCTTGTGAAATTGGTGCTTCCAGCGCTTCATTGTCTCTCTTCGCTACTGTGTTATTCCCAGAAAATTCAAGAGATGCATTTCATTTAGTCTTGAAAGTGTTTTAAGCATGGCATTTTTTGTAGAAATTTCCCACTTAAACTGTAATTTGGAACGGTGTAATTTCTTGAAAATCTTTATGTGGCTATTTAGGTATCGAATTTGGTATTCAGTTTTTTTGGGTTATGCTGTTCTTAGAGCAGAAACGAGAGATATGTTTCCAAAAATGCTTGTTTTTGGATTTAGTATAAGGTAAGCGCGGGTGATTCGCATTGGCGGGCCACTCGGATTACTTTTTCAGGATCTGCTCCCTAGATGACGGTAGTGTATTGTGTTGGAACGACCTTTGTAGGCGAAGAAGTTAACTACCTGAAACAGTTGACTGTATGATACGATTTTGTTTCTTAGATCTAGGTGAAAAATTGAACTTCTTTTCCTGGTATTTTGTAATTTTTTAAGTTCGTTTAAGATAGACCTATAACGAATATGTATTGAAATTGCACCATAAACTTATACAATAAGAAAATACATTCTTTCTTACCTCCACAATCCTCTTTGTTGTTATGATGGTTAGTTAATCAGTGCTGCCAACGGCAAAAAAAGAATACCGCTATAACCGCGGGTGAAGCGTATTAAAATAAAGCAGGAATTCAATTTCCTTTATTTTTTATTTACGTCATCCAACGTTAAGTCATATCGGACGATGAATTAAATGGGTGAAATAATGCTCAAATTAGCTCAGAAAAATGGAGAATGGTATCACGAAATCTGTGTGAACGCTCTGGAAAAGAAGCAATTCATATGCGAAAAATGTTTGTGAGATGCATAAGCATATGAACATATAAGTGTAGAAATGACTTATTTTGTTCTCGTGATTACATTATTTACTGAAAATGAATGTTCCAACGTTTTTCTTTCTATTCCGATTCGTCCACTATGCCAATCCTGTTCATCCTATAACTGCGGGCGATTAGGATTAGTTTCCCATATGAATAAGATTGAAAAACAGAAGTATACAGAAAATCTTCCATCGAAAACTTAACATTTAACATAAACTATAATATTCAGGCTTCAATATAAGGTATAAGTTTTCATATGTACGTGAAGATTAGGGTTTTTGTGAGAGATTTTTAAAATATTGGTCCGATTCACTGGTGCTTGTCTGTTAAATACGAGAGTAGGATGAAATTTGCATTCCGTGACGGCTTACCATTTCCCATAGAGGTAGTAATGGAGTGTAAGAAGACGCTAGACTGACTTCTCATGTCATTATAAGGCAACATGTATTGTCTCATTAAACAAGACATTTTCTGCCTCATGATTTCCACGGTTTCTGTGGCTAGCGTGCTTTAATTAAGAAATTACATTTTGTACTACAGTAATAACTGAGCTAACAAACTAAGTTATTTTGTTTGCGTTCTTTTTTCATTTTAAATCTTTGTTTTCAAATGCGAGAAACAAAAAAAAAGTACATATCCTCCGTTTAATTGCATTTGACATAAACATTCGAGTAATAACTTTGTAGCAGCTTTAAGTGCTAGTAAATCCTTGTTTCCGTGCATACAATGCTTACTTTAGAATGGAGTCTTGAAGGTGCCAGGTACAAGCACTAAGATAGCCGATATAATATCTAAAGTGTTTGAGGGAAATTCAAACTAATTAGCAATTATATCGGCAATATTTAACTTCATCACATAATAGTTATTCATCATACAAAGGTTAAAAGAAAGATTTCATTTTCTCAAACTCACGGCCTTCTTGAATGAAACGATTGTCACTTTCCGGAAGAATCCGAAGTTGGCATTACCGGCGTATTTAAAGCTTCTGAGCACTGAGCGAAAGAATTTTCTACTTTTGAGTGTCTCAAGGCCCACTTTTACTATCAACTTCCTAAAAAGAATTTAAAATTATTTGTATTTGTGACGTGAGTACTTTATTTGTGTATTAACATTTTGTTTAACTCATACAGTCGAAAGTCATACAGAATGAAGAGGACATCTCAACACATTCCCAGAACGTTCAATGTTTACACTTCATTGCTCATAGAAATATGTTAAACATATTGTATTTTAATCAAAATCAGTACCTAGAGAAGTGTTTCAGAAAATTAAACATTTTCTTGTAAAGTGTAAACAATTTGCTAAAGGGATGATGACATTGCCTAGATTAGCTCCAAAAAAGTCCTTAGTGGAATTAGAAAAAAGCAAAAGAAAATGCATAATAATTGAAAGAGTCTTGAAAGTTTGTTATAAATGCTTGATTAAAGATGATGAAATCCTAAATATATGTATGAACCAACAAAACAAAATGGAAAACAAAGAGTTGGTGGTCAATGGTAGAAAAAACTGTGGAACAAATAAGATTGAGGGACCTATGGAGACCAAAATAGGAATGTGGAGGGATTTTGGAAAATAGTCAGATCCAGAATGACGGTATACAAGGACAAGAAATATGGGGAGGGTTAGAAAATGGAAAGCATTTAAGTAAGAAAAGAGAGAACGGGGAAGAGAAAGATGTAACATGCAGGAGAGGGAAGGAATGGCTTGGATCAATGTTCTTAAGGGGATTTAGACGCAGCTGGATAGAAATATGTGAATTATGTTGAGAAACAGAAAGTAAAGTTCACCTTCTGACAGAGTGCAAAGAGTTAGCAGTATGGAGACAGTATAGGAGAAGAAATGGGAAAAATGCAAAACGAGTTGATAGCCATAAAAATTGTTATGGGGAGAAATTAAAGTAGAAAAAGAAATATGGGGAACCTGTTTAGTAAAGCTAAAGAGAAGTGCATGAGAGAAGTGAAGATTGGAAAAGAAAAACTCCTGGGAAAACAAGGGTAAACAGAGTAGATGACGAAAGGGTGACTATGCTACTCAGGAATGCTAGAAGGCTGGGTGCCAAACAGGCTGAGCTAGCTAGTATAAAAGATGGCACCAAGCAATTTATACAACTAGGTTAAGTAAATATGTATGTAGTGTACATAAATATATCAAACAGCAAGTTGTATAAATAAATTCTATTTTTATATTTGTTTCCTTTTATGTAAAGTGTAGTATGTGGTGCAGGATTTTCTTAGAAATCTTTGGTAAATGCTAAGCCTAAATACCAAATACAGTATACATACTTATTGTTATTGAGTAATCAAGACACCCACACTCATTTTTGGGAAGACTGATATTTCCTCGAAATATTTATACCGTGTGAAACCTCTGTCCTGAAATCCTAAACTCCCTAAAATATATTTTTAGAAAAAGTATTATGTATGAACATGGCTAAAAAAAACGAGGAACTTTCAACGAGGTATTTTCACGACACATCAAATTTATATCTTTTATTTTCTGCAAATGACCTTTGAAGTCCTCTTTATTTCAAATGAAATTTGCGTAATACTAAGGCAAATCTTACTGCATACGCATGTAGAAACAAATGTAGGATTCTTTAAAACACAGAATGTATATAATTTTTTTTGTGACGTGAGATATTAGTTGTTATTGATTTTAGTTTTACAATATTTACGCTTTTCACAAATCACATGATTATTCAAGAAGGCCATCACATTGGGATCATTTCTTAAAAAACTGACTACCGCTTAACCCCAAAGTACCCACAAAAATATACTTTTAGCAATGAATTTTGAGCAATGCTTTGAAGCAAAAGACAACGATCTCACGCGAATGAGCGTGAGTAAATGTAAAAGTTCAAGCTTTTCCCCTACAAGACAAGTGAACTGATATGATCACATTTTCAAATAAAGGGACAATAAACAAAATGACCTCACGTTATAAAACGGGTTATACTTTCAACTTCCTCTGTTGTGTTTGTTATTAAGAACAAAATGTAATAAATTTGCAGTCAGATATCATTCTGAAAAGGAAGAAATGCCGTCACAGTAGTTGGCTCAAAGTTGCGTGTTGAAGGCCGTAGGACGTGCGGTGACCCTCGGGTGGTATCCAGGGAGGCGAGACAGGACGGCGGACGCCATCATACATTGAATATATACTTCAAGGATTATAGATAATATCATGTTCATTACATATTTCGTAGTATACATATCAAAAACAGAATACTGGAGCTTCTGTGGTCTGGCGGTTAGCATGTTGCTTTCAAATCCAAGAGTCCTGGGTTTGGTTTCCGGGTGGAGGATAAGAATGTTTCTTTAATCGGTTTTTCTTCCTTCCAAAGGTCCCGTCTGCTAAGTTCCGGATGCACTCCTGCCTTAAGGCTCATTGTGCTGCCTTATAATTATCTCATGTCTCTCTTACGAGATAATACAGTCCATTAATGGACTCGGTATGAATTGTTTTAATTCAATAATCGGTTTCACAAAACGATTGAATCTTCCGCGGTCTAAGGTGATGCAGGAGCATACAATGTGATGGGCTCTCTCAGTTTCCTTTTCGCAGTCTGCAGTCTAGGTTTCCTTTGATTAATCCCATTTTGTTTATGTGCTTTTCCACGGGAGCACGGCCCCTGAGAAGAGCCATTATGCATCTTGTCTGAATTTTGTTACATTTGAGTAATTTTTCAGCTGTTTTCTTACATGGTTGGTTAATAAACATTTTTCCATGTTTAACACCAGTGTTGGTCTTCCATCTGTTTTTGTGTTCATTTTTTATCTAGTCTTTGATAGCTTCTGTTATGGAGCACTTGGGTACTCTTAAGAGCCGGCTCTGGTCCAGGAAAGATTGTTTGTGATACCTTGTGAGCAAGTTCATCGGCTTTTTCGTTTCCTTCAACGCTCTTGTGTCCTGGGATCCATATCAGTATAACGTTTTTATATTCTCCCAGTTAAATTAGGGCAATTAAAATGTAAATTTCTCCCACTTGTGGATTCTCAGAAAATGTTATTACCCCCGCTCCATATAAAACTCGGCTTAATGAAGAAATTTGTTAAAGAAATTTGTAAAATTTGGCAACTGTCTTCAGTATTTAACAGACAAATTTCCCAGGTTAAGTGATGGAAAAGTAAAAGAGGGCATTTTATTGGTCCTCAAATCCGGCAAATCCAGCAGAATTCTATGTTCGAAGAAAAGGTCACGAAAGCAGAAAAAGCGACATGTGCTTTCAAAGATATATGTTCAAAATTTCTGGGAAATTACAGAGCAATACTACAATGAAGTTGTGGAAAAATTTTAAGGACATATGAGGTAATGGAGTACAGTATGTCCTTTAAAATTAATTTCGTTCTCCCCATCTTAACTTCTTTCCACCGAACCTGGGAATGGTGAGCAACGAGCATGGAGAAAGTTTTCATCAACAAATATCCCAAATGGAAAGGTTATGTAGAGGAAAATTTTCTCCTAACATGGTTGCCGACTACTGTTGGTTTTTGGTCTCTTGAGTGTTCCAGGTTCAGCCACAGAAGAAAGACTTTCAGGGAAACAAAAATTAACATTTAACATTTTTTAAACTCATTTGCATGTATTTTGTTAGTTTTTAAAACTATTTGACATTTAATCAGTAATCACCACATCCTTTTCAATAAAATTAGTTCTTTTGAACATTTAATATACTTTAAGGTTGGGTCTGTTACTGCATTTATTAAAAGAATTAACATTTAACCAAAACATCAAATGTGGTAGCCAAAGAGAACGGTACGCCTGACGTCCTCAGATACGACCACACCTTGTGCATTTCGACAGGTAATAAAGGACTATCAGCATCTATTGCCCTTGATTACAACGGAGTCAGGATGCCTTAAGATCAAACAGTTGTACATCGGGTTGATAAAGAAGTATTTGCCTGTGCCAGCAATTGTTGCAAAATATCCAAATACTCCATGGGATCGCATATGGAAAATTTTTCGAAACACCTACGTTCCGGTTGATTGGAAGGTGTCCGTGTACGTCTTTGTGAATGAACTAATCCCCACGGAATTAAAGAAATATAAATATAATTTAGCAACAGTCCCATGGTGTAAACGTTGTGGAAAAGTGGACACGGAGATACACAGAATTACCACCTGCAAAAATGTATCTGAGATCTGGAAATGGACAAAAAATAAAATCGGCGTGCTGGTTGAAAGCAGGGTGGGATATACGACAGTGTCAGTAATTCTCTCCTGGAATATTAAGAAAGGCAACACTGCACGGACTCAATATGGTTGATAATGGTTTTCTACCATTATTGCCTGAGTGCCGAATATCCTAATTTATTTGAATTCAGAAAGTGGCTCAGAACAGAGCGATACAAAATGCGTAGATTTCATGAGTTGTGGACCGAGTTAAAAGATCAGCTGGATCTTAATTGCCAACTTTCGCGCGGATGTGCACGCAGTTTCTTTCTAAAATGTTACAACAAAATGTAATTAAACATGAATACATAAAGTAAAACAATATCTCCCACTCAACCTTTCCCCTTTGTGATCCTGAATGTTTATTTTTAAAAAATTAAAAAATAAAAAGTATAAAAAATTTAAAAAAATACCCTCCTTAGTGAAATTCAGTCCAATTCAAGATTTCGGTTTCCAAATTATTCAGAAGTCGTCCACAATGAAGGGGAATTCTGAGGAATTTCCATAAAATTCAAAATATTCGTGTCATTTGCCATGAAATGTTCTACTAATAATTATTTTAGCCAAGGAAAAGAAAATTTTTAAAATATTACATGCAAAAGAATAACTAGATAACAGAGAGGGGCTTATGTCTGCCTAAAATGTCCTGGAGTATAATAGGAAAACCTGCAGAGACATCTGATGGCACGGGATAGTATGGAGATGTAAAATCTGTGAAGGTGTGTTCGTACATTAGCTTCAAGTTTATTGAGGAGCCATTTTAAGGGAAACTTTTAACGTTTCACATTCCGTAATCCAAAAGTAGAGTCATTCTCCTATTTTACAGCCCTGGCATTCCTTCCCCGAGTGCCCGTCTTAAAACAGAGATGGAATAAAAAGAAAAGAAAGGCAACAATGAATTACGGTATTTAGGTTTAGCTATTACTGCGTTGTTATATTTTATTTGTTAGCACGGTATTACAGGTTGAGGTTGGTGTTTGTATTAACCCTATCAGTTTCGGGTGCAGGATGAAGATGCCCAGTGGACGTGAGATGTTCATCACGCACAAGAAACCCGACTCCACACTACATACATTAAACTGAAAGGCACAGTACATTATAGCCCATATCTTTCCTTCTTTACGGCAGCACCAGTAACTGCCGCAGTTAAAATGCCTCTTGCCTAAACTTGTAGCAGTGGTGGAATGGGACCCAGCACAAACTCTACTCTTTATTTCTCCAAACCTTGCTGCTGCCTACAGGTTAGTTACGCCATAACAAGAGATTCCACGCTTGCGCAGTATACTACGATTCTAACTGCGTCACTCGGGGGCACTTCTGCGATGTGTATTGAATCTCTATGAACATTATGTTAATTCTGTAAAGTTAGGAATGTCTTAATCGATATAAACCTTCATTGCACCTTTGGAATGGTAGAATCGCACTCAACAGTTCGATAACATAGCTGGGATTTGAACCACAGACCGTCAGGCTTCCATCCGGCTGCACTAACCAATTCAGTTACCATGGTAACTGGCTTGACGTTAAATTCTCCAACTTGCATAATTTATTTATAAGGAGAACACATACCGTAAGATCCATGGTTCAAATCCTGGCTATGGCAATGTGTTGATATTATAGAATTATAAATACAGGATAATAAAAATTATAAAATTTTAAATTATAAAAATATTGTGACTTTTGTGGGCTCGTAGAATTAAAAGGCCGAGTTGCAGAAATTAAAAATCTCCTTTATTTTCGTAGAAATACTCTTATAGATTACAGCAGCATTACGTTACATACACCATCAGTCTACAAGGTCAATGACAATAAAAAACCGTGACAGCTGATTACATGAGCTCTCATAACAATAACACTCTTGTTACACAACAACAACTGTTTCACAACTCCAACTGTCCTGCTGGCGTGTCACAATCCCTTTTATATCTCCATTCATGATTACCAGACTGTTCGACTGTTGGAGAAACGTAACTTAATCTACGCCGGCGAGGCCTTTGCCGCAGTTATCTTGCTTGCCGGCGCTATCTGTTTACACAAGTTCGTTATCTACGATCTATTTGTGCCGAAACTTTAATGCCTGTTACCGCGACAATGTTTGTAAAATTACAGTTAAATCCACTTTTAGGTTATATTTCAATAACTATAATAAATAACAATTGTGATTCTGATTGTTACCCTTTTAACCCTCAGACTTACACAAGGCTCATGTAAAACGACAATTAATTTCAAAATTGATTAAACTATGCAACCCAGGACTGGACTATTCTAAATAGGGGATGTAAATCACCTACCCAGCATTCAGCTGGTTACCCTGGCGAAAAAAAAACGAAGAAAAGCCATGTATCACGTACGTCAGCCAGGCCTCCCGAATGCTGGCTACGAAACCTCCTGAGTCACCCCGCTTGGTTCCATTGAATGAGTTAATAGTAGATTAAACTATGCAACCAGGGATTTAAATTTGAATATGTCATCTCAAAATGAATTCTTTCCTTGTGTTTCACAAGGAGTCAGTTTGGGAATTTAATTTCCTGCTGGCATGTTGCACCTACAAGGAAACCGGAAGATCCTAGTTACAGTCCCTGTTATGGCATTCCATGTTTGAGTATAATTGTACTTTTTTAATCTTATCCTACACACGATAGTGCTAAAGAACAATTATTATATGTGCAAGATTTCTTGAGCACTGGATTTACGGTGTGGTGTGGGCAGGGGGGAAGAAGAGAGAGCTAACACACTTTTGCTTCTGCAGTGCGGTCCACCTTGAAAAACACAATTCAGCCAAATTGCGGTAAGATAAGCGAAGATATGCGCCGAAGGTTTGAGATGTGTCAATAAACAATTGAACTCCATCCGATATGCTGTATGCTTATATGTTTACTGTTATGAAATACATAAATGTAGAAAACAAATATGACAGCTATAAACTCTCACTCGCTTTGTGGTTCTTCGATTTCCAAGTCTACTGCGTCACTTTCATCGCTGGTATCCTCTAATGTGTTAATAATTTCATTAATTGCATTTTCTATTACACCATCGTTTCTCCAATATTGCATTTCCAGCTCTTGGACCATCTTATCGTATCCTTCCCGATCCGTCGCTTCTATAGCAAGTTTCCGCAGATTTGTGGCTCTCGTTAACATTGCGTACTTTGTAAACATTCTTTATTTTTGTCCATGCCAGCTCAGTTGGATTCAGATTACAGTTGTACGGAGGTAGACGTAAAATAGTGTGTCCGCTTTCGAGAGCCATAACACTGACAACATAGTCTTGCTTTTAGATTTGTTGTAAACTGGTTAGCTAATAATTAATCTCAAAATTTCTCATAATGAAATTGCGTACGTGTGAAAGCTTACTATATTAGCCACTATATGTCACAGTGTGTAGCGCATTTCCTGTTTCAATGTTGTCATCTGTGATTACGGAAATAGGCGGAACCTACCGAATTAGGACTTGGGACCCGAACGCTCAAGAAATTTTGCGCTTATAGTAATTAGTCATCTATAGTTTCATACATTTAGTTTTAGATGGTAAAAGATGTACAGTAAATTAAAGCGAAATTCCGTTCCCTTCCCATGGCCACATATTAAAGGGCACGAATTACAAAAGTGTTAGAAAATCCAAACTAATAATTTAAGAAAAATACATCTCAAACTGACCTTTACAAGAGAATAATTTTGTTATTTCTTATTTTCGGAAAAATAACTCTAAGAATTTTCGTTAAATGATGTAGTAAAGATATTTAAAGTAAAATATATAGTGTATGTCATGACTTTTCTGGAATAACCTTTGAAGTCTTTTCTATTCCAGTGACTTTTGCATAACGGATAAACTGGAAGCCATTCACTAAAATGTGGATCTCGTTAAAATTTTGAGATATCTGTTGTCATTTGTTTGGTTTGTTCAATAATTCCATCATTTTTGTATTGGATTGTTTCTCATGTCATTGAAATGATATGGAACTTCTATGGCGACCCAGATACTAAAATATAAGTAGTTTCGGTTTTTTTTTTTTATTTTGGTGTTTTGGAAATTTTATTGGGTTTCTTTGGTTTGACAATGCTATTTGCAGGATGCTAAGGCTAGTGTTGCGTACATTGCGAGTATGTATCAGTGTTCAGTTGTTAGTAAACAATCACAAAATGGAGATAACAAAGTTTGAACTTAGAGTACTTCTAAAACACTACTGGAAACAAGATTATAAAGCCTCTACCACAGCTCCAAGAATTTGTGAAGTGGAAGGAGAAGGTATCGTTAGTGAGCGTGTGACACAGCGATGTTTCCAACGTTTCAGCAATGGTGACGAAAACACTAAAGATTTACCACGTTCTGGAAGACCTAAAGTATGAATATAAAAAATACACGCCATTTTTTGCGATAAAATCCGCAAAAAAGTAGGCTTTCAGAAGAACTTGGTGCATCAAAAGATACCACACATTACCACATTAAGAAACTTGGAAAATCATACAGAAGCTGTAGATCTGTACCTCATGAACTGACACCTCAACAAGCTGAACGTTGTAACAGTAGTTTCGAGTTATATTTAGAAAAGTTATGAAAAGTTTATAAATTTATAAGAAAATGATTATGTAAATCTATGTAGTAATTTAAATAAATAAATATATATGTAATTTTGTGATTGGCCGTAGTAATAATTGTATGACGTAATGTTGTGACGTGGAATGAAATCGGTCAATCACAAAATTAGGATAGGAGTAACGATAGTTACGAAAAATCAATAATCTTGATAGAGATGTTTTGTAATGGTGAATGTGATGGATAGTGGTGCAGAATCAAGAACATTTATGTAATAGTTGGAACTGTTTAAAAATAATAAAGTAAGAATTTATCGATATGTTGGAAGTAACCTGCAAGTGACTGGGAAAGGAAGTTCAAGTAAAATGTAATCCAAATAATACAATTAAATTATTACAAAGTTTGACTTCTCCGAAACTTTATTCCGAACCACGCCTGAAACTTAGATTCTCATGACTCTTATTTAATTAAACACAATTATCAAGAAACAAATCAAAATACAACGAATTAACCCTGTTATTTCTGGCTTCTCGACGTAGGTCTTCGAAAAGTCAACGTGCATCCCATCACAAACATAGAAATTCCGCACCAAATTGCGCCCGAACTTGTGGCTGATTAAGGTGGAGACAAATTAACTACGAATAAAGAATTCCTGTTCCAACGTAGAGAGGATATCTATCATCAACTTATCCGTAATACCATGGATGATAGATTTGTCAGGAGAATTGTCAATTGTGATGAAAAATGGGTATATCACCTAAATCCTGTGTCTCGAAGCAATGGATTGATCCCCACCAACCTGTCAAGGTCATCGTTAAAAGGAATCATTTCGTCCCAAAGTAATGTGTGAAGGTGTGATTCACTGGGGGTTTGTTCCAAATAGGCGGGCGACTGATGCGGATCCTTATTCTTAGCAACTGGATCAAGTTCATGAAATTTTGAAATGAAGATACTCAGCATTATAATAGTTAACTGAAATAGAGTTGTACTGCAACACGCCGTCCTGAGCGAACCGCCATGGAAAATAATTGAGGAATTGGGAGGAATCGAACTGCTACCACATTCAGCATACAGCCCTGATCTTGCACAGTGAGATTCTCATAATATTCCATCCATTGCCCATATTCTACATGAAAGAAATTTTGGGAACATTGAAGCTGTGCAAGTGGGTGTTCCGAATTTTTCACATTAAGAAGCAGAGACTGGTACCATCGTAGGATAATAAACCTCACTGAACGATATCTCAAGACAATGGAATATAATGGTCTACACTTTGAAAATTAGTTAACTGGTTGCCACAACACATTTCAAATAATTGTTTTGTTAAAAAACGACGTTACTTGTGAGACAGTATCTATACCTTCGTAAGAATTGTTTGTAAAAATATATAGAAATAAACGACGGTGTTAAGCATTTTCTTCTTCAAAAACTTAAGTAAAACTTTTTAGGAAGTATTGGAATATAACAGAAAACAAGTGAAATGTCGTTTGATTGAAAGAACACTATAGAGGATGGTGCATTTACCTCTGATATGATTTAAAATAGAAATATTTCTTTATCAGTCCATGTGCCAAAGTTATCTCTTAAGGGACAGGTTTTCAATGATTTACTGCTGAAGCGCGTGCAACAGCAGACACACATTCTAAACTTAAAGACATTTCTGCTATCTCTATTGTATTCTACCCAAACTTGGATGTCAGGTTTCATCCAGAAAACATGTTTTAGATCCCTTTAAAACAGTATTATTACAAAAATGTGCGTTTTGAATCTTTCTAAGTTGCGACCCACAACTCATAGATATTGACATACCGTTATATTTTCTAATAATCCGTGAAGTTCTCTTCATTCAGAAAAAAATTGTATGAGGATTGGCTGATAAGTCCCGGGCCTCATAATAAAAAAAATATTTTTTCTTTATTTCTCAAACTAATCTCTAGAAAATCTAATACATTTCTCATATCAGTGTACTAATTTAATTAAAGCATCTCTGTAGTGCGATTTATTTTGGTCTTCAAAGTAGCTGTTTACCACACGAATGACCCCCCTTGTTGCTGTGAAATATTCATTCTCCAAGAAATTTGTTGAGGTGCAGGAACAGGTGGTAGTCACTGGGTGCTAGAACTGGCGAATTGGGTGGACGTTCAAGCAATTCCGACTTTAATTCGTACATTTTCCCTTTGCAATGTCTGAACGATGGGCCGGAGCATTGTCGTGAAGACACAAGGTATATTTCTTTGCTACCTCATCACTCAAATGTTTCAGTAAGACTGTGTAGTAATCACCAGTGATACTTTTACTCTTTTCCAAGTAATCATAAAAACAATTCCCTGTGTATCCCAGGAAACATTTACCATAACCTTGTTAGCAGTAAAAATTGACTTAGCGTTCTTTGGAGTTGGTTCACCTGGCGGAATCCACTGTAACTGTGATTTACTTTCTGGAATATATTGATGTATCCAAGTTTCATCCTTGGTAATAAGCCGTCTCAAAAATTCACTGGGATTTTTTACGGTAGAGCTCCAAATTCTTAACAGAAGCAGTTTTTCTTTGCAACTTTTGAACAGGTGTCAACGAACGTGGCATCTGTCTTGTACAGAACTTGTGAAAGCCCAAAGCATTGCTTAAAATATTACCTGCAAAATCTTTTGAATAGGTAACAGCCTCTGCTATCTCAAAAAAACTTTAATTTGCGGTCTTCTAGTACAAAATGATGGATTTTCTTCAGTGATCTCTGAAGTTGTAACTTCCACAGGGCGTCCAGAGCGAGTCTCATCACTAGTGATCGTACGTCCCATTTTAAACTCTGCAACCGACCTTTTAATCATTGGATATGAAGACAGAGAGTCTTTCAATGTACTATTCATTTCCTTCTTGATTTCTTTCTGCATTAAGCCTTTCAAATATAAGTATTTAATCACTGCTCGTTTTTCCAAACCCTCTGGTTTGGTGAAACCTCTACACTTGTCTTGTTTACAATGCTGTAATTCAAACACTAAACAAGCTATTGACCTATAACTGTGGATACAAGCTAGTGTAGAGTTAAACTATATGATGCTATCCGTAAAACTGGCCGAGTGGTGCCATCTCTATGTGAGGCCCGAGACTATACCAGTCGACCCTCGAATAGTGGTATAAGCAGTATTTACCAGTTGGAAACTCCCCGGCGGAACAATACAACCGGTACCCGGAGACTGGAAAGCGTCCTACCGAAGGAGGAAACATTTACTAGGAGTATATCATCCTGCCACGCAGCGTCGAGGCACCCACCGACACTTCTACCCTGAAAGAGATCATCAGATGAGCGATAATGTGAAATGATGATGTAGTTAACTACATCCGGGGATGTAGTTAACCTAGCTCTGGGCCCTCCGACCCTGGAAAACCCCAAAATGTCTATGGTTCAGGAAGGTTGGTCACACGAATCGAACTTGGACCTCCCGTATGCGGGCCACAGACGAACCCGCCTGAGGCATCCTGTTCGGTAATACTATCTGTACCTTTATAACAGGTATGGAGTATAGAAGGTCCAGCAAAGTTAACATAAAGGATATTTTCGTAAAGCTGCCGTAGGATCTATACCACTGCTTTGACAAGTTACTATTATTTCTTTAAGCTTTTGTCAACTGCGGGATTACGTGAAGCAGCAGAAGAATAAAGGTCGAGGGATTAAGTTACGCCTGAATGTGAATTGATGTTTTTTGCCGCTAGTGGACGTGATGACAGGGAACTCTTCCCTCGGAGACCCGACGTGTTTGTGACTCGATAAAAACGTCACCTTGCCGGAGACCCCCCGTCACTTCATGAACTTGTGGAGTAGTCCCTTTCTTTTCGAAATGTCCCACAGAACTTCATTGGGCTTTCTGACATTCACAGAATGATTTATTATTTATGGCTGCCCTCAAAAGAGTCGTTTTGATTTACTGTCTGTTCTCTCGTTTTGGCGCGTGTGGACCAAAATGTGACGTAACTCTTGTTGCTACTGACATGTTTACTTAGTGGTATAACCATTAAAACTGCCAAACCAAGCTTTATAACGCGAGACGCGAGTTGGATATTGCATACATATGCACCGTATCCTACCAGCGGAGAAACTAATTCAAGAATTTGATAGGGAAGTTTCATAAGAAATACATCCTTTGACGTTTCCGGTACACCACCTGCCTTCCTTCATTCAATCTAGTGATAGAGAAGCCCAAATAGAAGCTATCGGTTTCAGGAATCAAGATCATGACAAACTCATTTAGAGGACTGCTTCCCAGGTCTATACATATACCTATACCTATACACAATAAAGCTTAAAATTTTGTTTGTGTAAAATAACTACTAATTTAATAAACTCATACAAAATGATTAACACGATGTAGTACAGGGAATAATATAAGGAATATGGCTCAATATGGCTCACTCATAATTAAAAATAACTTCTATTAAAATAACACAAAATATACCACGGGCAAATCCAAGTGGACTTTTTCTTTTCAGTTAAGATAATATAATATTTGATCCAATATAAGATGTTAGCTTATTATATTGGCCATTTGATGCTTTTAGAGTTTGGTTCAAAAGAGTGATGTGTTGATACCAATTATTCTCGATACTCGATTTTTAATATCGAGCACGACATTTTCACGATACACAGTACATCGATACATGATACCGTCATTTCTTCTGCTACTTTCATTACAAAATATAATTTTGGGAGAACTGTGTAATATCAATAGAATTAAATAGGCGTGCATATTTAATGAGACCAACTTTAAAACTATCAGTGTTCTTATTTTTAAACTCTACATTAGACATTTAAAAGCAAAACAGTTCACTTTTATAAGTTTTGTTAAAAAATACTAGCACTTTTTCTCTTTCGTAGTCAAGTATATTTATTTTACTGTGACATATAAATCCTGCTGTGTTAAACAAACTTGTAGAGAAAGCTATTGAAGTTGGAATACACAAATATTTAGCGCCTAATTCTTTTTAGCTCTCAAAATGTTGAATTTGTTTTCCAATAATCCAGTGCACTATTAAGAGGTGACAAATTGTCGTAGAGATATGCAATAATTTCTTTGGAAACTGTTAATTGCCAGTAAATTTGACATAATTTTTTTCTTGTATAATGTTACCGTACACGTACCACTTCCTAGAAATTTCTCAGGCTGCGCAATGTTCTACTTGCGGCATAAATATTTCGTGATTTTAAACTAAAATAAAAATAATGAAAGGGTAGGGCCAAACTGAAAAATTCAATACCAAGCCGCGATTTGATCCACGGATTTTCTGGTCTCCGTCCAGCCGCTCTAAACCATTGAGCTACTATGGCCAACGTGCCGACATGACATTATATTCTCCAACCAACTCGTGTTTTTCCCGGTAAACCACTAGGAGTTCTCATAAACACATGAGACAACTACCTTAATGGCGACTTACTATGCTGTAAGTACTTTAAGGCCCGGGCTTTATAGTTCGGACCACTATTACGTACAATTAATGGAAATTAATTGATCTTTCACATTAGTCGTGTGTAGGACGCACTATGAAAGAGTAGAGCAGACTGAAAAATTCAATGCCGTAGTCGGGATTTGAACCACGGATCTTCTGGTCTCCGTCCAGCCGCTCTAAACCACTGCGCTACTATGTCCAAAGTCCGAACTATAAAGCCCGGGCCTTAAAGTACTTTCATGTTGTAAGTCGCCATGAAGGTAGTCGTCTTATGTGCTTATGAGAACTCCTAGTGGTTTACCGGAAAAAACACGAGTCGGTTGGAGAATTTAATGTCATGTTGGCACGTTGAATAGTTCAATAGTTGAGAATAGTTGAATGCCGAATAGTTGAGACTTTAATGTCATGTCGTAATTTAATGTAATGTAATGTCATAATTTTCTAAATTATTCGTCCACTTATTGGAGCAGCTCTTCAACTGGTATCGAGTCTCAAGCCCGACAAGCTCGAATATGAAATACTGAAGCCGATGCATATCACCATAAGCGTGGAGAATTCCAGCAATTTAATAAAGCAACGCTTCATGCATTACTTAGAGTACGTAATTTTGTTTCATGGTACATATTCAGAAGCTGCATTCACTGCCGTGGCTAGTTTGGTTTTTCCCAGTAGATATTTTATATACCGGTCATTGTTTTCCTGTCCTTGGAAAACCTCAAATGTGACTTTATTAGTGGTATAAAAGTAATAGATAGAGGCATCATTGAATTACGGGAAAGAATGCAATAGATAACCATAGCATTAGTTCACTATGACAGGAGATGATGCCAAAGGTCCGTTTTATGAAACCTTTTATCTCGGTCTTCTTTGGGTTTGCTAACAGTTAACGAATGCAATGATGAACTATGTCCTTTTGTCAGTGTATATCTGAGTGGTGAAACAGTTATTTTACATTCAGTTTTATTTAAAATCGATTTTAATTATATTGGATAAAAGACGAAGTTTAGGATAACAAATGTAACAATTTTGTTACCATTTTGGTAACGAAAAATTAATTCACATTCAGAAGAGATAGTATTTTGAATGTTAAACCATTTTGAAAAGTGATTTAAAAGAAAAATTATAAAAATATTATTGAATGTAATAACGAAAATAATTATAATCGGTTGTTACGCGGATCAATGGTAAAATGTCGACTTTCATAGCAACGGAAGAACTAGTAAATCAAAATTGGATAAAGCTTCTTTCTTCTGCGCTTAGCCTTCATATCATTGCGAAAGCAACATAATTTTTTTAAAACTATATAATACTGCCGTTAACAAAAGTGATTATTTGTTCAGTGTTTCAAAGAGTGGGTTTAAATGTTTTAAACAAAATCGAAACTAAATTATGATTTGAAATGGGAAGAATAGAAAATGTATTTTATCTACAAACATCATTATATATCATCTGTGACCGCACCTTGAGAGAGAAACTCTTACTAATACAAGAGCAGCTGAGGTACGTTTCAGAATCCAACTTTGAGATAATCGACGCAGAGATCATCGCATCAGCATCCTAATACCATCTATAAAATCATGTTGCATATGGCGCCCAACGTGGGGCTTCGAATAGGATAACGCGTCATCGTGGAAGTTCGAATTTATCAGAAATAACGTTAACAAGGGTATAGGATGGACTTAATAAGTATCAAGAAAGAAGAAGAAAGATGAGTGAGTACAAAAAGTAATCAGTAAAACATTTATGTGTGTGAGCAGAAAATAAGAATCTTTAAAGAGTAGTAATAATAACAAAAGGTATATATTTGTTGTGTATAAGTATTTCAATAATTGAGGTTATTGAGAAGAAAAACAAAGGTAGTTAGCAAGAAGGAGATTAGGAAAGAAGTAGCAGAAAGTTAAGATAAGAAGTTAATAATAGAAATAATAGCAATTAAACGCTAAATTGATGGTTACAAAACAACATATGAATAATGTGAACGATAATATAATGGGTATAAAACAGGAATTAAAACAGAAAAGCTAGGAGCGTACAAAAAATTCAATACAAATTGTATCACAAGTAATGGAAAAAGATGCAAATAATATGACACAAGAATTAGAATAAAATGAGAGAGAATGTAATGGAGATATTATATTATATTATTATATTATTACAAGGAGTAGGTGAGAATAGTGATGAAAACTATGGTATAACAATATCACAAATAGATGAATTAGAGAATAGTGAGAAAAAATATGTAGGTGAAAGCAAGTTAGAAGTAGAATTAAAGTTAAATAAAAAATCACAGAATTGTCAGACAGAATGTATAGGTGAATTAACAGATGATAAGATAGTATCACAGGTAAAGAATGTAGAGAAAACACAGAATGTAATTATACATAAAATGAAGCAGATGTTGACTTACTGAACAAGGAATATAATACATATCAATGGTTATGAGAGGATGAATCATGCAGATACAAATACTCAATATCTTGACGTGAATTGCAACATGCATTTACAAAGTATTTATTCACAGAAAAACACAGACTAATGCAGACTGTGCTGGCAACACACATCAAACAATGTATGAAACAAACTTGATAAATGTCAGACGATGATGTGAATCCAGCTTCGAGATAACGCAGAGATAATCGCATCGGCATCCCAATACCATCTATAAAATCCTGTTGCAGTAGGTAAGAGGACAAACAACACAGTTAAGTCGTGTAATACATTTAATGAAGGCTAATAATGACTAAATTGATACGACGTCCCATTGTTTCAGAATGCAGTATTAAAATTTTATGATTCATCATCCTTTATGACTTACCCACTTAAAAAACTCAAAAATCGATTTATTCAAAGTCACAGAGGCAACAAAACTCAATTTAAAATCATTACATCCACAGAGCAATTATAAGTCTTCAAAAGTTGTCAGCTTTGTTTGGATCGCCGTGTATATCGATAAACCATCAATAATATAATTACAAACACAGAGACTAATTTAAATTACAGACCTCATTGTTGCATAAAATCATATTCTGTATACCAAATGAAACACATTGTATCTGATATCGTGAAATAAATCTATAATCTAACGATAATACTTTATTTTGCTCTATCAGAGATTGAAGATTTGATCTCTGTCGTCAGAAATGCCGGTGGCAAATATTGACAGCAGTCAAAAACACAAGTATCATGCATTTTGAACCGAATACAGATCGATCAATTGTTTCGAGAAGGATGGAGGTGGTATCTTTTGTTTCTGTCAGTTTGATCGATTACCTTGTCAACGAAATGTCTAGAGCGGGCGTCCAGAGCGGATTCAGCTACATTTTCTCCTGGTAAAATAATATGGTCTTGTATTCACCTAAAAATTAACTACCAAGTTTCGAGGTGAATAAAATAAACATATGACACTTATAGCTGTGTTTAGAAGTATTTGTATGTATTTATTTTCTAGAAAACTCTATAGGCAGTAATGATTTTTGTCTGAAAATTCTGGTGCTCGAGGAGTATACCTGACAAATGAATCTAGGCAGGTACATAGTGTGCCAAAACGAGATTCCACAGCTACATGCGTGTGTCAATTGTGCAATGAACACTCTAAAAGATATCATGCAAATAACTGTAGAAAAAGAACAAATGTCAGTAACAAAAGGAGCACTGGAGTGATGCAATCCAGTTTTATGGTGCACAATGTACACATTTCCATTAATAAATAACAGTAAAATATTACTGAAGATAACAAACATATTAGAATTTGTCTGTCCGCCTCGGTAGCGTGGTGGTAGCTTCTCTGCCTCACGTTCAAGAAGACCCGAATTCGAATCTCGGTCAGGGTCAGTTACCTGGATAAGATTTTTCCGGGGGTTTCCCTTATCCTGTAAGATTAATGTCGGATAACTGTAAGCTCTATGAACCCTAGGCTCATTTGAGCATCATTTCACCCATTCCATTCATTCTCCGATATGACTTAACGTTGCAGGACGTAAATTAAAGAGAGGGAGAGAGAGAGAGAGTTTGTCTTCAGGGTTAGCCTCAGGATCAATAATTTGTCAGATGAATTACTGTTTTTTAAAAATTAACATCAGTATTGTAATTATCTTCTTCATCTGCACGCTACAGATCATATCGACCTGAATGGTCTCGAAATTTCAATTCTACTCGTCTCTTTTTGGGTCTTACTCGGTTTTGTCTTTCTTGCCTTCAATAACATCTTCAGGTACTCTATTCGTTGACATTCCTTCTACATATTGCTTATAATTTATTTTCTATTTTGTTATTATGTTGTTGCTTTCTTCAATATTTAGCTGGTGTCTTATTTAATTATTTCATTCTTTGTTCTTTCTTACACATAGTACTGCTATTGAACTCAGGAATTTCATTTCTGCTGATTGCATTTCAATTTCTTTGTATCTACGATACATGTTATTGAGCCATAGATGATAACAAGTATTCCATCTCTTTATACACCTTAAGTGCTGATTCATTTCTAGCTTTATCTTTCAGTGTTTGTTTGATTTTTCTGAATAATGAAGTTATAACTAGTTCCCGATCATGCTCCTTTAATATATCCACCAAAAGAAAGCACTACTTAACTTCTAATTATCATTTAGATAGTTTTCCTCTAAATAGAGTGCATCCCAGTGTAGATTTAGGTGTTATCATGACACAAAACTCATCTCTTAGTAAACACATTACAATTATAACCAATAGCTCTCTTAAAATTTGGTTTTCGTATTCAGAATCTCCATAGACTTAAAGGATACTGAGGCTATGCTACTTTTATACAAAAGCCTTTCTCGAAGTAACTTGGAATATGCGTTAGATCAACATGATCAAGTAAATGTTAATGCCAGTATTAAAAGTTTCCCGAACCGCAAATTACTTCAGTTTAAACACCAGAAACGCCATCGCATAGACGTTCCCTTATTTTAAGGTTATGTGCCAAATACAATGAACTCTCGTCTAAAACAAAACTGGATCATAGCTCCCCCTAAAAGCAATTTAAGGAACAATTAAATACAGTGCTTAATCGCATGTGGTTTTCAGTTGTGTTATTTACGCTGTATGATTTAGGATAACACAGCATCCAATGTCGGGTTTTAATTATATATTCTTTGGTTTTAGCTTTCTGTATTCTCCATTATGTTAATTCTTGTATTATATTTAAATTTCTATGTTCTTAGTCCTATTTTTTTGTATTACATTTAGCGTTTTCCTTTTTGTTATATTTTTATGTTCATGTAGATACTGTCGAATAAGTAATGTCGTTTAAAAAAACAATTATGTAAAATGTATTCTAACAAACAATTTACAAATTATCAAAGTATAGACCATTATATTCTATGGTCTTGAGCCAACGTCCAGAGGTTTATTATCCTACGATGGTACCAGTCATGCGAAAAATTCGGTGACACCCACTTGAACTACTTTAAAGTTGTCAAAATTTTTCCACGTAGAAAATGGGACATGATTGTAAAAGATGATAATCTGATGCGGCGAGATCTAGGCTGTATGCAGGGTGCGGTAGCAGTTCAATTCCTCCCAATTCCTCAATTGCTTTCCATGGTTGTTGGTGCAGTATGTTGTTTGTCTTTTTTGTTTTTTGTTTTTGTAATTTACGTCCTCCAACGTTAAGTCATATCGGGCGGTGAATGAAATGGGGAAATGATGCTCAAATGAGCCCAGGATCCATAGAGCTTAGAGCTACCCGACATTCGTCTTTCAGGATAAGCCAAAACCCCGGAAAAACCTTCTCCAGGTAACTCGTCCTGACCGAGATTCGAACTTGGGACCTCTTAAACGTGAGGCAAACACGCTACCACCACGCTATCGAGGCGGGCTTCAGTATTGAGTGTTGCATTGATCTGTTACAATAGAACTCTTTTTCGGTTAGCTAATGCTGGGTATCTCTGTCTCAAAATTTCATAAACTCGTTCCAGTTGTTGAGAATGAAGATTCGCATCAATCGTTCACCTGTATGGGACAATCTCCCAGGCCCGGTTGCATAAAAATCGCTAACCTCAGTTCATTTATAATCGAAGATCAAAATTGAACCAAGTTTACGAACCCGCGTTGGTTGTACAACGCTGATCTTAGATCAGATGAACGCCGTTCAGTACTGATCTGAGATCACAAAAACAAATGCGGCAACATTGCCAAACATGTTGCAACTTTCGTGTTGTATCGAAAAGATTCGAGAATTATCGGAACTATTCGACTCTGTTTAATTCAAGTACACATAGTAGCCAATCTAGACATAACAAAAACTAAATAAATCTTTCGCTTTAGGGTTATTTGTGCTAGAAATAGTGTTATTTTAAATAAACAGTATAAGAATTTACTCCAAAGTGAAACAGTATTTAACGAAAGTTAATCATTTCGCTTGCTTTATCCCCATTATATACCCAATGTACATCTTTTTCATTTTCGTCTGTTTACAATACTGTGAGCTGGAAAATATAATCAAAAAATGGGAGATAAGTGAAGTTTAAAGTTACAAATTGATACATTTATATATAAAAAGTGGAAGTTCAAGCAAAAGAGAAGATGCGCTCCGCTAAGTTTAAATCCCGCATAACCCTTCTTATTTCACCCATTTCCATGGGCATCCTGATGAAATGGGATCTTAAAGCTGCAATCTCCCTTGTAACTTTGTGTATTGTTCTAAACGCAGTCCCTTTATTTATATTAAATGTATCCCTAATCACCATTTGGAAGCTGTCAGTTGCGCAGAACCGTAATGTGAGCAGGATTATAAATATTGGATTGAGTGCATAATTCCTCGGGGTTTGTGTTCTTAACTGTGCATGTAGCCTATGCTCCAGTTCTTCAACTACATGTTTTGATAGTCGAAATCTCATTTTGAATTTTCTGTCATTTAGCTCTGAGATGGGATTTCCACTATGTTGGAAAACACCAGGAGACCTTTCAAATTGAAAATTCTAATCTTCAGAGCTATCACAGTAATCTGAATTATTAAAATAATTAAAATGTATAGGTTATGAATTCAAACAATGCATTTTTAACATACATTTGTGAAATAAAGAGGCTAATTATTTATACAAGTAAGCACAAAAATGCTTTATTTACTGTTTATTTAAAGCTGCACTACTTATTTCTTCTCAGAAACTATTTTGTAAATTCTGCAGTTCTGTTGATCTAAGTTCAATCAAGTTAACTGGAGAAAATTCACCAGTTAGGTTTGATCTTAGATCAAGAGGTCATAAACGTAGATAAATGTTTATACAACCAAAATTCTAAGTTCAGCTTGACTGAAGAACATTTTCATATGCTTGAACTTAGCTTATCTTTTATGCAACCAGGCCCCAGTGAATTACATCTTCAAACTTTCACCAGACACACAAAATTACTTTGGGACTAAACTGATTTTTTCTTAACAATGACTTTGGCAGATTGGTAAGTAACAAGCCACTGTTTTGAGGCTTTAGGGTTTTGGTAGTATACACTTTTATCATCACAGGTGACAATTCTCCTGATGACTCTATCATCCATGGGATTATGATAAGCTGATACAGATATCTACTCTTCTTCAGCCTGTTGAGTTGTCAATTCATTAAGTTCAGGTCCACAGCTTCTCTAAGGCTTTCCAATTGTCTTATTGTGGCGTTGTATGGTATCTTTTTATACACCAAGTTCTTCTGAAAGCCTACGCGTACTTTTTGGCGGGGTTTCTCGGAAAATTTGGCGTGTATCCTCAATATTCCATACTTTAGGCCTTCCAGAACGTGGTAAATCTTTAGTGTTTTCCTCTTCATTGTTGAAACGTTGGAACCATCGTCGTGTAACACGCTCATTAACGACACCTTCCCCTTCCACTTCACATATTCTTCTAACTGCGGTAGGGGCTTTATAATCTTATTTGCAGTAGTGTTTCACAAAGACTCTAAGTTCAAACTTTGTTATCTCCATTTTGTGATTGTTTATTAACAACTGAAGACTGATACATGCTCGCAATGTACACAAAATTAGCCATGACATCCTGTAAGCTGCATTGCTAAACCTAAGACAGCCAATAAATTTTCCAAAACAAAAAAGAACTACCTTCACTTATGAGAGAGACCGCCTAATTTAGGTATTTACTCTGTAAGGCACTTCTTGTCATATAAAGCAGTCTTAGGAATCACTCTATACATGCCCAGGTTTGGGTTTTGGTTCGAGTTAAAGTAAAGAGAGCATAAAGGAATAGGACACATTTGCTGTTTGGACTGGAGAACTATAAAAATTGTGTTTTCGCAACGAGCAACCACTTGTTGCTTGTTGCGTGTCAGAGTACAATATAGTCGAGATCCGGTTTGCAGATATCTTGCATATTAAGGGGAAAGATGTTAAAATGACTATATAAAGGCACTGTCCTGTGCAGCGCAAGGGGGCGTGTGGCTGATTTCCCTCAGGAAATGGGAAAATTAAGTTTTAGTTGACATCAAGAGGAGCAAACACCAGAAAGATCGGGGAATAAAGATATTAATTTAAAATTAAAGAAACTCTTTTTTTTTTTTTTTTTTTTTTTGGCAAAGAAGCATGCCCAGTTCACGCAAACGTTTAAACTGCGTGAATAATCGCCACTGTATTGTGGAAGCCTGACTACTTATCTTGCTTCTGCATCATTATATTTTATATTAAGTGTAATAAACATGGCTTCACTTTAAATCACGAAATTTTTGGTGTGGATATCAACATGAAATATGTGTTAATTTAAAGTGAAACAACATATATTATTTTAAATAACCCAAATATTTTAATGAATAAATATGCGAATATTTTATTTTTCTACATTTCGTATTTGTATAAAATATGAGAAGGTACTTAAAATAGAGATAACTATAAGGATCGGCTGCTAAGTCCCGGGCCTCACATACAAATGGCGCCACTATTATGAGTTTCAAATGGGAAGAGTTCTGGAGTCCAGCTAATCAGATGCCGTATCACACTCAGCGTTGCCATCTTGTTACCCCACTCCTTTTATATTTCCGTCTCTCTCAAGCACACTCATACAACATGCAGGTCTGCTTGGCGCAGTCGTAAGGGTAAGTAAGTTATACTTTACAAACTTTTACAATGATGCAGTTGCCAAATTGTGTATATTTTTAAATACTATAACTAGAATTATAGTTTATGAATTACCTGTTTTTCTAATCCAATGGAACTGCCAGTGGCTCATCCATATCGCTGTCAATGTCACTTCCGTTAAGAGACAATTCGTCATTGTCATTGTCTTCATCGTCTGAGTGTTGCAAATTTATGATTATAGGTTCTAAAATCTCGTCACGTGCTATTTCTTTCTTAAAATCGTCTTCTTTAAGGTTTTTTGCATGCCTTACGCAGTTTTCCCAGTCATGTTGTGTTACCTTGTCAATTTCTTCGTGAACAAGTCGTTCAACGTCCGTCAGTTTAAAAGTATTTGTTCTGTTTGCAACCCCCGTTTTTATTTGAGCCCACACCAACTCAATTGTATTATATTGGCAGTGGTAAGGTGGGAGGCGTATTACCTCGTGTTGCATTTCAATTAACTACAAGTTGATCCAGCTGATACAGCTTTTCCGTGTTTTTAAACGGAAGTACTCTTTGCAATAACTCATTTTTAGTTTCTGTTTCCGAAAAATATTTGAAGAACGTGTACACCTTAAAAATAATACTTCGAGCCTGATTTCGCAATACCTGCCTTTTCACAGCAATTCTTTTACACGTCATGTCAGTAGTTTAAATTTCAGTTCTGAGTAATTAAAAGTATATGTATATACATACACACCAACAACTTTGAACTCTAGAGTAAATAGAGATTACGAACTATTCATGAACAAAGATGTGTGACCAGAAACGTTCTGCCAGGGCAGCAGAAAATTTATTGTTTCCTCTCGCTCGAATTGGCTTATTCAAATTAATTCTTTTATCACGTCATATCAAAGATTTACGTTTCAGTTCTAAGTAATTACAAATATACGTACACGTATATATGGCAACTAATAATGATATTAACACAGTGCTTACGTCGCGATTTATTGTTATAATACAGGTAATAGTGGTGTATTTATTTGTATTAGTAAACCTATTTGAGCAAAGAATATGGGGTTTTCATGGTTATGTTAGATACATTACTCTCTACCTTCCACATGAATCAGTTTTGGCGAACTGCGAATTTTTGTCTTAGCGCGAATAGTATTTCATACAGATTGATTAGGTTGGCGCTTCTCACACACCACTTAGCGGGAATGCAATACGACAACACTGCAGAATTCCGATTGGTTGCTCGTCTAGTAGCGCTCAAGGACAATCTCCTTCCCATTTGAAACATATAATAGGCAAGTTTGACGGATAGCATTATATAGTTTAACTCTAGATTTTTTTTTTTTTTTTTTTTTTTTTTTGTAATTTACGTCCTCCAACGTTAAGTCATATCGGACGATGAATGGAATGGGCGAAATTATGCTCAAATGAGCCCAGGGTCCATAGAGCTTAGAGTTACCCGACATTCGTCTTTTAGGATAAGGGAAAACCCCGAAAAAACCTTATCCAGGTAACTCACCCTGACCGAGATTCGAACTCGAGACCTCTTGAACGTGAGGCAGACACGCTACCACCACGCTACCGAGGTGGGCACTAACTCTAGATTAGCTTGTATCCATAGTTACAGGTCAATAGCTCGTTTAGTTTTTGAATGACGACATTTTTAAACAAGATAAGTGTAGGGGCTGCACGAATGTGGAGGATTTGGAAAAAACGAGCAGTGGTTAAACACTTCCATTAGAAAGGCTTATCGCCTAAAGATCAAGTAGGAAATTGACATTACTTTGTAAGACTCTGCCTCTTCATATACAATGATTAAAAGATGGGTTCCAGATTTTAATATGAGCACTACTGATGAGCCTCGCTCTGGACACCCTGTGAAAGTCACAACTGCAGAGATCATTGAAAAAATCCATCGTTTTGTACCAGAATATCGCAGATTAAGGTTGTTTGAGATAGCAGAGGTTGTAAACATATCAAAATAACGTGCAGATAATATTTTAAGTAATGTTTTGGGCTTTCACTAAGTCTTGCAAGATGGGTGCCGCATTTGTTGACACCTGATCAAAAGTTGCAAAGAAAAACTATTTCTGTTAAGAATTCGGAGCTCTACCGCAAAAATCCAAGTGAATTTTTGAGACGACTTATCACCATGGAAGGTATATGGATATATCACTACACTCCAGAGAGTAAATACCGGTCAAAACAGTGGATTGCGCCAGATGAAGTAGCTTCAAATAGGGCAAAGTCAATTCTTTCGGTTAGCGGTCGAAACTATGCCAAATGAACTTGTAATGTTAAAGCGGATGTGAGAACATGCTGTTCATAAGCGATAAATTAAACTGAGACAGCAGAATCTCACTGATTTTTTCCTACAGACTAGTTTGTAGCTACATTGTGTACAGTACAAATACATAGACTATTAAGTACATCAGTGTATATGTTTTTAGGTGAAAGTGAGCCGATATTAATCTTTTAACTCCATTAAAAGTATTTCGATGATGCTCATGTTTTTATCGTTTTTTCGCCATTGTCTGGATAAACCGGATTTTCGTTAATTCGGATCGGCCCTGGTCCCAGTTAATGCGGGTAAACGAGAATCTACTGCATCCCTAAGTGAATCATCGTACTTAACAGAAGAATGCTTAATTAGCGTTTATGTTGCCTTTTGTGCGTAATGTTCATTCTAATTATGGTGACATTAGGTATACAGACTTACCACTGTTGTGTTCTGGTGAGCACAGCAACTAGGAGCAATGGATCACACAAGAAGTTTCTGAAATGACACGCTATAGAGCTGTAGCTATTTGTATAATTAGAAATGTTATCAAATAAGAGATATTTCTTTGTCACCTTGTCGAATGTTTGTTGTGCACACTCGCCAACAAACTATAGGCCCTGAACTTATCATGCACGGATGCTTATCTCGAGATGCGTGAGGTCCATCCATAAACCTTGACTTCATGTTTGTCAGGTTTTCAGCGAAGACA
This sequence comes from Mantis religiosa, assembly GCA_030765055.1. NCBI lineage: Eukaryota > Metazoa > Arthropoda > Insecta > Mantodea > Mantidae > Mantis > Mantis religiosa. Next base: position 82,639,253 of record CM060959.1, read on the forward strand.
CGCTTTTCTGGTTCCACACTTTTTGTTGAAACAATGGATATGCCACATCACAACAGATCATAAATCATCAGAACATGTGAAAGATATCCAAAACAGTCCCGAAGAACTTCCGGCGATAATACACCGTCGGTGAAATTCTTTTAAAACCCTGTCCTGGTTTATTTTCTGAAAACGATTGCTGTCATCTTCGATATTCTGGGGTGACCGTTTTTTGCCACTAACTAGCAGCTACCCTTCCCTGGAGGAATTAATGACATTGAAGGATGGAGTCCCTCGAAGAGGATAGAGGTCAATTGATGGTGTGGAAAGGGACGGCGAAAATGGAACAACGAGCGTATGATGAATGGAAGGCCGAACACAGCGGTCTGAAGATGAAAAGATGATTGTGACTCCGGTGGCAGCCTTCCGAGACAAATAATGAATAAGAGTCGTCGATACTAACGGCAGATCGACCAAGTGAGATGATTGATTTTGTTTTTACTGAAATGTACAACCTGCGCAACAAATGTTGGATCAGGGATGAAAGTTGTTGGTCAATATGGTTAGAATTATCATCTTGAGTTTGTAACTCCTTTATATTTGTATACTTATTTTCATTACTTTTCAAATTATTGAGATTCTAAAATGAATTTTGTGCCACGCCAAATCCGACCTACGAGCATATTTAATTTGAATCACCTACAAATTTAAAAAAAGCTGAAATAAAGAGAAATCCTTGCAAACTTCAGATTAATTTATTCACAAATTCCGAGGGATTAAATAAACTAAGGAATCAGTTTGCAAAGGGCTTACAGTGTAATAACCTGCTGAACAAAAAACATAAAGACATTTTTTGGTAGATTTTTACAACTATTTATCGAGAGGCAGATTTCTTTATTTCGAAGATGGGCACTAATATCATCATTCAAATTCAACTTATATCTGTGAAAAATATTTTCAGAATCATAATATGTCAAATAAAAATATAGATCTGTTTTCGTGATAGTAAAAAATTAATTTGGAATTAAAGAACAGAAAAGTCAGTTATATGCTTCTCATAGAATAGATATGCGTTCAACGTGAAAATATTTTATGTAGCAGTTGTTGGTATTTGCTGTGATTTACCTTGTTGTGAGACTTAACCACAAGATAAGAATTTAATTGCATCGATTATTAACATGTAAATGTAGATTTTAGTTCAATAAAATACTGTGTTTGAAAACTATAGCGATTTATGCAGCTCGTGCCTACAAATTTATTATTTCTATCTTAAACAACCGCATGTGGACTACAGTTTGAAAAGCTTGGCAACCCAAAGTAACATTTTAAAAGTAATGTATGTTTAAAATGCATATAATTCATCTAATTTTGACAAATAATATTGCCGTATTTTTAACCGGTTTCAAAAACAAACGTCTTAAAATATCTTTGTAAATTTGAGTTTAATTTACCTTTTGAGTTGAAATAAACTTTTGTGTTCCTACAAAACAAAATATGAAATGCTTTTTTAAATTAAATATTAAATAAATATAATTAAATAGAACGTTAAACATATAAATTAAATCATAACTGAGCATGCGAAATCTGTAATTCTGAACTATCCTTGACCTTTGGATGAATATTGCACAAATCTTAAACCCTAAGAGACAGTCTCAGTACATAGAAGTTTAGATCTCGGTGAAGTGCATAAAATGTGTAGATTTCCTTTATGGAGAAAACCATTTCCGAATGTTTCTTCTCATTGGCTCGAATTTTCAAATGATATACTTCCCTAAAAGAGCAGTACGTTTACTTAATTCTCTTGGCCATGCAAAGAGAACGGAATATCAAGCCCATTCCATAGCGGCCAGTTCTTAAAGAGTTGGGTGGGCAACAGGTTCGAAACCCGGAACTTCCCAGATCGAGTCTCACTGTTGTATTCCATCTCAATCGGTTGTATTGTACAAGGAGCACTATTTATGTTTTAAGCTTTGGCAACCCTGAATGTTGTAGGTGCCATCTGACAATTGCAATGGAAAGTTTCACATTCTTGTCCATAATCTACTTCAGACATTTTGTCAATAAACTGTCATTTGTTTTGTTTACATTAACTTGTAAATCGGGTCTCAACAAAAATACGTAATTAACTCATTAAAATGTTCGTGCAATGATTTATTACGACTTTCGACGTGGATTATCAAGACAAAAGTGCATCGATCAACTAACTTCCACATTTGGCGACAAAGCTCCTTCTTTTGCTACTGTGAAACGCTCGTATAACGAATTTAATGGCGGCTGCCTTTCGCTCAATGACGAAGTTCGTGAAGATCATCCAAAATCAGCTGTTGTGCCAGAAAACATTGAGGCTGCGTAAAAACTAATAATTCAAGATCATCATGTGACATGTCTTGTCTTTTTTTTTAATTTACGTCCTCCAACGTTAAGTCATATCGGACGATGAATGGAATGGTTGAAATGATGCTCAAATGAGCCCAGGGTCCATAGGGTTTGAGTTACCCGACATTCGTCTTTCAGAATAAGGGAAAACCCTGGAAAAAACCGTATCCACGTAACTTACCCTGACCGAGATTCGAACTCGGGGCCTCTTGAACGTGAGGCAGACATACGACATGTTGTGAGATTGAGAGAACTCTAGGCATTAGTTCTACCAACATATATAAAATATTGCATGGTTATGTAGCCGTGGAAATCGTCTGCTCTCGTTGGATCCCACATAATTTGACGCAACCTCAAAAAGATGCTCATGTCGATAGGTGTATATAAATGCTCAAGAAATATAATGACGGTGCCTCAAAAGACGTATATAAGATTGTAACAGGTGACGAATCATGAATCTATGCGTATGAGCAGGAGCGTAAGCAGCAGTCGCCTGTATGAATATGAAACAAATCCAACAAAAGTTGTTCGCACTCGAAGAGCTTCGAAGCAAATGGTCACCTGCTTTTTGAGAAAAACTGGCCATGTAGCAACAGTGCCTTCACAGGAAGGTAAAACGGTCAATGCTGAATACTACGCAACCATTTGTTTGCCGGAAGTCTTCGGTGAAGTAAAGAAAACCAATAAGAACCGTAGGATCGTTGTTCAACAAGGCAATGCGAGCACACATCTCGTCTAATAACAGAGTATTTAAAGGCTCAAAAAGTTTAATGATGGGTCATCTACCATACAGTCTTAATTTGGCAACCAATGACTTATTTTTGTCCCCGAACTTCAAGAATAAATGCGTAGATAAATGTTTTCATCGGCAGAAGTCATTGGTGACTTCAAAAACCATGTTTTGGAGATGCCTCAAGAAAACTTTGACAAATGCTTTGACAAATGGTTCAAACGGATGCACAAGTGTATTAATTATAAAGGAGAATGTTTTGAAAAACAATAAAGCAGTTTTCAATCAGAAATTACTTTGTTTTAATTATTAGGCTGAAAACATAAACAGTGCCCTTCGTATAATATTTTATAGAGAAGAGAGTTGAAATAGAGTTGTGTGAAACAAAAGAGGAACGGTCAGTCCAACTCTGATCTCTCAAGGTTTGGCTAGTTCTCACGTGGGAACGAGATGCGCTGGAGATAAACTCCTCACGTCTGGTCCAACGCTGTCACCAGTCATCCTAACTCTCCTCGATACCTTCACTTCTTCTTTACATATTGTTAAACAACTTGGGATAGTGCAAAACGACAAGTCCATCCTCTGTCATTGCTTTAGATGTTCTTCTGTCTTGTCTTTGTCATTTGGGAATGTAATGCTAATATCGACAGTCTCCAACCATATTTAAATTATCATCAGCAAACCTCGCATTTATATGCGAAATACATCGTGTTTTTTATTTTCTCCATCACCTACTTAATTTAAAAATTCCGACAGTGAGATTTTACTGGAGATAAGAATCGAAAATAAAAATATCTTGTGCCTGTGTATGTCCGCGAGATAACTTTGATTAAAATACCATATATTTATAATATATTCCGTACTAAAAACTGTAAGCTCTACTTATCAGGTTGAGAATGCATATTGGGAATACGAGGCCTGCATAATTTACCAAGCATTCGAGATGAGATAAGTAGCTTACATTTCGTGGTAAGACTATTACTTTTTGCAATAATTGAAAAAGCCGTAAAAAGTAATAATAAATTAAAATTGCTTACCATATTTTATTGAGCATTAAGAAAAAAATAATGAGTTGAAATCTGAACAAATGAAAAGCTACATCTAAATTATATGGGCAAGGCCTTCTTAGCCACTCTTTTGTTAATGAATGAATTGAAGTAACACATGTCTTGGTTGTTAGCCGAATTGAATCTTTGGATTTTTTTAACGGTTACTATAAAGCAGTGTAATTTTATATAAATGTACGACATTACTATTCAAGAAAGTGCAGATCCAGCATGTGCATCACTTTTACCAGCAAAGTGGAAGGAAAGGTATCTTGAAGCTTACAAAGTGTTTCGAAAAGTGGTGTTTTGATAAAAAGGTAGCAGCTATACCAGTGCCCGCCTCTGTAGCGTGATGGTAGCGTGTCTGCCTCACGTTCAAGAGGTCCCGATTTCGGACCTCGGTCAGTGTGTTATCTGGATAAGGCTTTTCCGCGGTTTTCCCTTATCCTGAAAGACGAATGTCAGGTAACTCTAAGCTCCATGGATCCCAGTCTTATTTGAGCATCATTTCACCCATTTCATTCATCGTCCGATATGACTTAAAGTTGGAGAACGTAAACAAAAAGTTATACCAGTGAGACAGTTTTATTTCCATATTTTCATAAGAAACGCAAAAAATATTAATCGGTGCCACCTTAAGACATACTGAAGACATAAAAAGAATTGAATCGCCTTTTAATGTTAACATTTCCAATTACATATTTAATATTTCAGTCAGTGAATAACTAATACATTTGTATATTTTGCTAAGGATTCATTAATAACTTACTTTTAGGTTAGTATGCTGTTGTATTAATGACCTGTTACATCCTTGTTGCCATGAAAATTTTCAAATACATTGTAAATTTAGCTTACACAACCAAATAGGCGTTAACAACATTAAATTAGAAATCAGCTATTGTAAAAGGATATTTGTATGCCAAAATGAAACGTATATTTTACATTTTGTATAAATATCCTCTGAAGTCCTCTTAATTTTGAAAGACTTTTGTATAACTGCTAAACAGTAAGAGGTAGAAACGTCTTAGTATACCAAGAAGTACACTTCTTTAAAGTACATATTTTTTGTGAACTGAATAATTATTTTCGAGATATTCCTTGTTAGTGGTTAGATTTTACCAATACAATTTTTTCAAACGGTAAGTCGACATTAGTTTTTTACCTCCTGGCCATAGAAAAAGAACAACTTCAAAGCCATCACGTAGATTCAATTATCGCTTAAGTCTATTCCGTTACCTTGTTCTATTTTACTGTAAAGAAGCACACTTTTTGTCTCAATTACCACGAGTTAGTTTGAGGAACAAGCTTTGTAAGTAATTTTATTTGAAAATAAATAGGGAAGGTCATGTGAAGTAACACATGAAGTGCGATATCTTATCATCATAATTGGGGAGTAATTAATTGTTGTCAAGTGATATAGTTTTACTTCTAAACATTGCATTCTACATGTAATTTTCATTTGTAGTTGACTGCTGAAACAACTTAACCTCAGAGAACCCATTTTAAGAAGACTTAAATAATTTCTAGCATATGTATACGATGAGACCCTAACAACAAAAATAGAAATAGTTTATTAGAAATATCATATAAACTTAAAGACGAATCCTGTCAATCTGAACCAGCAGTAAATACAAATATAAATTACTTAGGATGTATAAGAAAGTAAAACAACTTGTAGATAGGCTAAATATAAACAGAGACCAAATTATTAAAATCAATCTTACAAATACCTAGGCACGATGCTTTTTAGTAGAGGGAGAAAGTAAAAAACAAGAATACTTAAAGAAAAAAAATATTTATTTTATCTATTTACACTTTTTCAAAGAAGTTAGTATCCAAACTTGCTAAATCTAACCTTAAAACCTGAAGATACCTATGGCGCAGAAATCTGAGTATTGATGGTGTCGCAAATGCGAAAATTACTAAAATGTGAAAGATAAATGTTTAGCATAATTTGGAATCAATAAAAGAAAGATACGTAAAGCGAAGATCAAGAAGAAATAATCACTTATACTTTCGAAATAACAAATGTGCTATTATTAATTTTATAAAATCCCAAAAGTTATTCCACGCAATCCACATGGAGTAAGATCGTAAAGAAGCCCTAAGCACAGATGCGAAATGGCAGACTATTCAAAGAAATATCCCAGAGGAAACCATATGGAGTAGGGTCAAAGCAACAAACCACCACACAGTGAAAGACTACGTGATAAACGACCTGAGAGAAGTAGGTGTCAACAAGTGGAATGCACCCTTCCAGGACATCACAAAAACTTGTTCACAAGTCTAAAACAATTCACTGAAATTGCACAGGCTTTAGAAGATGAGAACAACAAGGTTTCTGGACTAACATAATTTTTGTAATTACTAAGTAATCGATGTACAGGGTGCCGTAACATAAAAATACAATACCAAACTAAGCATTTTGAGTTTAGGAGTCTTTTGTCGCAGATATTGTTAAATAACAGGAGCGCTGCTTTAACATAATTGAAACTTGGCTTTATCAAACATTAACATGGAATGTGTTCACGTGTGTGCACTTGTTATAGACAGGTATTCGTTCCAACTTGGCAGTCATAATAATTGGCAAATGCCGTGGTGGTACCTTTAAACTTTGGCCTGGAACCTTTTCCTTCGAAATTTCCACTCCTGTCTTACCATCAGCTACCATATGAAGTAAAAGTGTCCATTAAACACTTGTAAATATACTAATGATCGTAGTTTAGCCATTTCGATAAGTTCCACTGCTTTATGTTAGTTGCTGTCTCCGTCTTTAACCAGTTGTTTTCTATGTCTATATTTTGATGATTGTAATTTACAATTATACTAACTTCATGTATGTTATTCTATATTGGTCATTTATAGCTATACACTAACGTATATCAAATTGTTGCGCATATATTCATTTATACGCCATCATAAGAAAAAAAACACGTCACTAAGTGACACTTTTGTTACTAAAAATCTGGCCTTTTACTGTTAGATATGAATAATCTCTGCAAAGAGTCGAATTATCTCTACCAGAGTCAACACAGCAAGCCAAGCAGAAGAATAAAGTTAAAATTTGCGAGACAAAAACACATTCTTCAGCAACGCCTACTATAATATAGTGTCAAAGACATTATATTATAATCTCTTTGACTATCGATTACCTCGAAGATGTTATATTTTTCTTTAGCTATACGAAAACCCAGAATCAAACATATTAATCTAAAATTTGCAGTAATACATTTTATTATTCTGGTTTCATTGCATAATCAATATTAACGGTGCAGACGATAAAACTAAATACAGGCCCACTAGTGTAAGTGAAGATGAAATACACGACAAGTTACAATCGATCATGACTGGTAAATTATTTTTGTTAATGACAGTACCTGTGATTTCTCTTAAAATATGCTAAAATCACTTCCTCGCAAGTATTTTTAACATAAATATTCTTTGTCATAAAGTGCGGATGACTTTTGTGGCAGAAAACTAAAATCAGCAATTTGAGCTTCTCGAATGTCTTCATGTATAAAGCTTTCGTCGCATGAATCAGTCATTTTGATATAAAGTTTACCATTTGTTATTTTTGCATCTCCATAGTTACGATTCTTTGCTATTCACAGCCTCCAACAACATCTTACACCTAGTAAAAACATTGATTCTAAAACTTTTGCAAAACACTCTTTAGTATTTTTATAATTCATAATTCAAGTCGATCTTTTCTTAGGTATCGGATAAAATTACGTACGGCACTAGCGAGGTTCGATGTTTACCAAAGTTGGCGCTAGCGCTTCGGGCGTCAAATTTTTTCACTCGCTAAAAAAGATCAACTTATCTAGCAAGTCCCATGAATAAGTATTTTTTTCCTCAATCAAGTAGTTTAGGAAGAATGTATAGATCATGAAGGTAGTGTATGTTATCCAGGAACTGATTAGAATATATCTACGGCCTTCCGAATAACAACAAGAAGAGCATTTTAGAAAAACTTCCTGGTATGCCTGCCGGTGTGCTAACCAAAACGAAATATCGTAAACATAAATACCAAATTTGACGTTTAAATTCAACACCTTCCATAGTTGAGAAATCAAGGAAGTCCCCTACTCCTCAGTACACACTGCATGTAATACTTTTTTTTTAATATTTTGAGAAGGGATGGGTCCGTACGAGTTTTCTGGATACTCGATATTGATATACGATATTGCCCACGATATCCGATAATTCGATACTCGATACCATCATTTCTACTCCTAGTTTCAATACAAAACAGAATGTTCTGAGAACTGTATAGTCCCAATAAAATTAATTAGGTGCACACATTTAGTGATACAACATATGAAACCATTAGTGTACTTATTTTAAAACTCTACATGAGATATCTAAAAGTCGAACAGTCCAATTTTATAAGTTTTTGTTCAAAAATACTAGCATTCTCACTCTATTGGGGTCAAGTCTACTTCTTTTTCTGTCATATGTGAGCCCTGCTGAGCTAAATAGTCTTTCAGAAAAAAAAAAAAAACTGTTACAGGTGGAATACACAAACATTTACCAGCTAATTGGTTTTTAGTTCTGGAAATGTTGAATTTGTTTTCCAGTAATCCAATGCTGTACAAAGAGGAGGTGAAAAATCATTTAAATTTGCAGTGATTGCTCCTTGGAAACTGTTAACTGACATTGTATTTGACACACGATTATTTTCTAGCGTAATGTCACTTGTGGCAATAATATTTTGTGATTTTAAAATACAATAAAAATTACCTGCATCACCATCGAAGTATGGAAAGAGTACCGAGCAAATTTTCTGAAGTATCGTTGGATGTCGATACCTGCAAGTATCGTGAGTATCGAGATATTGCAAGTATCGAAAACCCATACGTAATGTTACTGTATGAAGAACGGTTCCAATATTTTATTTGAAATAACACATATTAAATATATTTACATTCAAAATAAAATATATACTTACCTTCAATTTTCTAGAAATAGCTTAAGTCCTATAATACGGAAGGGAATTTACATAAACTTACATAATTCTTAAACGTTAAACTATAAATGAAAACGTACTGCTAAAAAAAATCTAGTCCTTTACAACGTAACATTTATTTGAAGTGACTTGAATTTTGGTGATATCTCTGGTTTTATTGGGTGGAATTGTTCATTCTTCCCATTCGATTTTCAGTTTTCTACTGATTGTATGGAATTTGTATGGAATTTTAAAGGGAGAAAATAACCTCTGGTTCCTAAAAGAGCTGTACCTTGGTATTCTCTTTGTATCTGTAACGAAATATTTAACTCAATTATTCCTGTGAATATTTGTGCCAATTAAAATGAAGTCGACAGAGAAATATATCTTTGTAATAATCTGTACCCCCTCTAATTAGTGGTACAGCGTTGAGAAAGGCCTATAATGCAACACATGTCTTAGAAATATGTTTCTGCTGTTTCCAATCTTCATAATGCAATTTTTCTCAATGTCCGTAATTTCGAGGTGCCCTCAATGATTGATTTTAATCTCAGAAATAACAGGATATTAAGCATTTCGTATTCGCATACAGGATTTGTTACCCTTAAGCCAAACTTCATCTAAGAAGGAACAACGAGTAAATAAAATACCACTCTATGGCCTTCCCGAAATAAGAAACGTACTTCACGTAAACAATGGCGAGAAGTTCTCATTGATCCCTCGGGCTAAAATTAGGAAATAGATCTCAGCTTTCCTTTATATTATTACGACATTTACAGTGCAATGATGAATGTGTTTAATGATTTCGTTTCAGTTTGTTACATTTTATCTTTTATTTTGGTAATGAAGTCATTAGCTTATTACAACTGAGCAGTGCACCTTTGCGCGGAGTAATACAAATGTGTGTTTATTACAGCGGACCCAGAACGCGAGAATCCTGCTGTTAAGGCTTCCTCAATTCTCAAATCTTGCTTATTACGTATAATTATATATCATAAATGTAGTTAGCTGCGTTTCTCCAGTAGGCTTTTTCCTCTTTCTGACACCACAATTTACTCATTTCTTAATGGAATGCAAATATATTGTTGTTTATTTATTGTACGTGATCCTCTCCAATGAATGTTGCTTAATGCCCGCGTCAACGACTAGAATATGAGTTGATAGGTTCTTTCGCACGAAGTTTTAACCAATTTGGACATGTTTTGGCTGGATTAGTGAGCGTAGTTCCGCTTTTGTTATTCCAAGACAAAAGAGCGGTTTAACACGAATGGCACTATGACAGGTTTTTCCGTATTCAAAAAGAGCAGGTCCTCTCAGTTAGGTAAGAGCATGCAATCTTGATTACGTTTCTGCACAGGAATCTAATTGTAGTTTTCCACAGAGAGGAAACAGATGCTTATGTACACGAGATATCATGGGAAAGGTGTGGAATCTTAGACACCTTCAAAACATCAAACTTATCAATTAGGTTTCCTTCACACTCCGTGCATGTGAAACGAAACGTAGATTTGAACTATTTGCACAACTTATTATGTAGATTAGCATTAATATATGATAAACTAAGCTTTCGTAAGAATTATTTATAAAAGTTGTATAGAAATAAAGGATGGAAAATTCATGTAGAGGATCACATAAGGCAGTACTTTTAGTTGTTTTCCAAATATTTGTTGTCATAGTGCAGGTTTTCCCAGGATAAACTTTGTGGCAGCGTTTGGAAGAATAACTCCTGACTTTTCTTCCTCCAATAGAGTTTCATTAGTAAATAATGTGACTTTGCGGGTTCGTAGAATTAAAAGTCTTGTTTGCAGAAATTTAAAATGCTCTTTATTTCAGTAAAAGGACGCTTTGTACACCCCTTACAGCAGCAAAATGAGCTGACATATGCAAACGCAGTCTTTTTAGTCGTCTCCCTCCACTGCCACACTTAAACAAACGAAGAAATCACTGCGTACACACATGAGTGTCCACACACTCATAATTACTACACAGCTGCGCACTCAATCAATAACTCACTAGCTACTGACTCGCTCTAACACTGTTAGGTTTTTGTACTTCCAGTCATAGTTCTAGAATGCAATCGATCATTCGATAACGATTGCGACGCAGCGACAGCAGCGCAAAGAAGGTCCCTGAAAGGAATGTGCTCCCTTACTCAGTGGGAAAAGGACAGCGAATGTGTGTGACAGGGAACGCGTGCTTCACAAGGAGCAGAACCGTTAAAAAATCACGCACCCTATTCACGCTGTACACTAAAACCGAGAAGATTCATTCACAAAAGTAGAAGCCGTCAGAGTGTTTTTGAATGGTCTGTAACTGCACTGACATGGATTGTGATAAATCTGTCCAGGAAGGGTGTGGGAAGTTGCTGCAATCCTCCTACGCCTCAGGTCCAGGAGACGTTCTCTCCTGTGGAGCATAATATCTCTGTCTCTTTCTCTCCCTCTCTCTCTCTCTGTGTTGCTTTCTCTCTCGGCAAGCGTTTAGCGCTGCACGCCACTGTCTCTGCCCACGCTAGCTCCGGCTTTGCAGCGACTCCAACCAACAATGCGATCGGTGACAATAAAGTTGATATAGTTACACAAATGTTTATATTTTTATGTATTGATTCTCGAAATGTATTACGTTTCTGATGAAAATTTCATGTTCCTAATACACTATTTCTGAATAGCGGTCTCCAGTCCAATTCACAAGATTTCGCATATATTCACAAGGTTTTCTCTGACCATTTTTCTACAAAATATTCAAATCATTCATTTTTTCCGATATCTTAGGGCTTACCAGTAATATACAAATCATCCAGAATGAATGCCCGATGGTAGCGTGTCTGCCTCACGTTCAACACGTCCCGGGTTCGAATGTCGGTCAGGGTGAGTTACCTGGATAAGGCTTTTTCTGGGGTTTTCCCTTATCATTAACGGCGAATGTCAGGTGGCTCTGAGCTCTATGGACCCAGGACGTATTTGAGCATCATTTTACCCATTTCATTCACCATCCGATATGACTGAACGTTGGATGACATGAAAAAAAAAAAAAAAAAAAAAATATCACAGGAAAACAAATGGTAAAGACGTTTTCCATTTTACGCTGACGGAGTTTACTTTTTTTCACTTATTCTCCGCATTTAATTGCAATGGTCATATCGGCGGCCGTTCTCTTTTGGAGACATATCGAAGGTGTTAACTCGTATCCGTTGGGTTTTAATGATTAGATCACGCACACATTCACACTCTCATTCATACTTCCACACTCTGGGTAAGATGAAGAATTATCTAGGTCGGAGAAAAATGCCCACCCCGACCGCCGGGAATCGAACCCGGGACCTCTAGCACGCCAAGCAGATGCTCTACCGACTGAGCTAGGAGCCCAGCCGGTTTGCTTTTTAAATTCTGTGTTTCATCTTTAAGGAATAGTACACTAGTACTTAGTATATATACATAGATATGGAGAGGGCAGGCAGGGAAAGTTAAAGAGAGATGGCTAAGAACAATTAAGAGAAAAGTGTAGAGTGGGATAGGTGAAATGTCAAAAGTGTAAAAAGAAGTAGAGGGCCTCCAATACACAAAAACCTAGGGTTATGTATATGGGGACCGAATTATTATTCAACGGTGGGCAACATGGTAGGATTTTCAGGATTCAGGAACATACGGCATTTTCCAGTATGGGTTTTATAATTGTAATCTTTATCTTATATTTCCATTTGATGATGTAAAAGCAAAGATGATAAATAAATTACAAATTACTGTATATAAAATTTTTCGATTAAAGATGCGGTTCACAGATAAATAGGCTGGCAGATACACAAATGATCTTTCTTTAGTATAGATGGCAGCAAAGTCTGTACTTACAGCCACATCTTGATGTAATATTTTTCAATGGAATAAAATAGAAATAGCTGTATCCTTCAATAGTCCCACTACATTATTGATACTACTTTAAATACATACAGGGTTAGTCACAAAGTAAGGTATAATACAATAGTGATTCAAGTAATGCAGTAGTAATTAACATAATAATAATACAAACAGTAATGAAGAATAATGCAACTTGAATCACATAACTTTTAATGTATTACATTTTTAAGAACTAGACTATAAGAGACATTATAACTTTTATCAAAAAATCAATATTTACTTCATTATTTAATTTTACGTCTTAGAAACTCATCTGTTTATCTGTGGCATTATTTCTAATAGGATATTTTTTACTGCTTTTCTGAAATTTTTATAATTTAGATTTTTTAGCTTAGCTGGGAGTTTATTATATATAATGATTCCTTTGTGAGAGATGAAATCCAGACTCAGAGTGAGGCAATGATGATTTAAATCTATATTTTTACTGTTCCTTGTATTGTATGTGTGACAATGTGAATTACTTGTAAATTGTGATCTATTCCTGTGTAAAAAAGAAACTACTTCATAAATATAATTACATTGATCAGGCAGGATGTGAAATTCTTGAAATATTGGCCTGCTTTCTGCTCTTAAGGGAACCTTTTAAATTATTTTTAATAATCTTTTTTACATCTTATATATACACGAGGACTTGGATGTAGACCCCCACAGAATAATTCCATATGCAATTATAGGTTGTATATATCCCAAATATATTGTTTTTAATACTTCAATGTTTAGTACCTTTGTTAGAATTCGGAACGCGTATTACAGTGACTTAACTTTTCACTTAATTGCTTTATATAATGCTCCCAATTTAGACTGGAGTCAATCCATATTTCCAAAAATTTTCTAATCTGTGTTTCTGTTACAAAGAAGCTGTTTATGAGAAACTGGATGGGGTCATACTGACTTTTTTGTCTATTGAAGGAGAACATTTGAAAGGCACGTAAGCGTGATGTTGCATGCGCGAAATATATTCTAGCAGCGTGCATGTGTGTCAGCTACTGCACACTATCTGGTTACTGTAGCTGGTAGGAAATAAATTGTCACCTGGACAACGGAGACTCAGTCCCACTAAATCATCCTACATAACATTTCGTTTAGCCCTACATGTAATATAAGAGGTCTACCTTCCATGTTCCTGTATTCTCTGGGCCCTGCCGTGAATTTTAATTACTGCATCTTTGTTCTGCTCCACCTAGCATTTTATCTTACTCATAAAAATACGTACAAGCTACAACCTTTAAATGCAAATGCTACAACGTCTTGTAAAATACCCCCAAAGTTGAAACTTACTGTCCCTATTTTACATATATAAAAACTAGGAATGGTTCGATACCAGTTTTTCTCGATACTCGATTCTCGATTCCGTACACAATATTTTCCACGATACCAGACATTTCTATAGTCGATACTGTCATTTTACTTGTAGTTTCAATACAAAATAGAATTTAAGTTAATGGATGGAAATTAATCACTTCTTCACGCAAGCCGTATATTGTCTAAGGTTTTTGATAGAGTCAACATGAAAAATTCAATGCCACGACCGGGATTTGAACCACGGATCTCCTGGTTTCCGTCCAGTTGGTCTTACCCATTGAGCTACCATGGCCAACGTACCGTCCTGACATTATATACATGTAATTTACGTCCTCCAAAGTTAAGTCATATTGGACGATGAGTGGAATGTGTGAAATGATGCTCAAATGAGCCCAGGGTCCATAGAGCTTAGAGTAATCTGACATTCGTCTTTCCGGATAAGGGAAACCCTGTAAAAACCTTATCCAGGTAACTCCCTCTGACCGAGATTTGAACTTGGGACCTCTCGAACGTGAGGCAGATACGCTACCGCCATGCTACCAAGTTGGGCTTCTGACATTAAATTCTCCAATTGACTCATATATGTATTTCCCCGGTAGACCACTAGGGGCTCTCGCATCCGAGATACAACATTTGTGGCGTCTTACTTTCGTAAGTACTTGAGTCCAAGGCTTCATCATTAAACTCCTGTTATTTAAGTTAGTTGACGGAAATTAATCATTTCTTCACAGTAGACGTATATAGGCTAAGATTTTTGATAGAGTCAACATTAAAAGTTCAATGCCACGGCCGGGATTTGAACCACGGATCTCCTGGTTTCCGTCCAGTCACTCTTACCCATTGAGCTACCATGGCCAACATGCCGTCCTGACATTATATTCTCCTGTGATATTAAATATTTACCATGGAAAAACTCCAGTTAGGTTGGTCGGTACACTGGATTCGAAACCGGGACGTCGCAAATGCGGTCACAGACGTTAGTACGTTAACATCCCGCTATTTTGTTGTTGTTGTAATTTACGTCCTCCCACGTTAAGTCATAGCGGACGATGAATGGAATGAGTGAAATGATGCTGAAATGAGCCCGGGGTCCATAGAGGCAGATACGCTACCACCATGCTACCGAGGCGGGCTCCCGCTGGGTAAGTGAAAAGTGGTCTGTAAATAAACATATTTGACAAAATTGCTAAATTAAATGTAGTCGATAAAACAAATGAATGGGATGAATATAATGCTACACTCGATAGCGAAGGCGCCGCTTCCCAATTATTTCAGGAGAAAAAGAGGGGAAAAATAATGCAAAACAGTATTTTATTTTCTATGTATACATTCGCTGTGCTGCTGACAATTTGACAGCTGATTAGATTCGAGGGACATTTCCGTGAGCTCCTTCAATACTGAATATTTTTGCATTTACGCATTTGTAACCTCGAATACCGTGCTTCGAAGGTTTCCGGAAGTAATCGCAATTCTTCGGTAATTGGGAAGCACTGACAGATTTTGTCACGAAAAGACTCTGTAATGTGAGAAGAAAATTTTATTTTTGTTTTATGTGACACCTTTAAATACAGTTTTAAGTATATTTCAATAGTATTAGCAATAGTATTTTACGTAGATTGGTGTTTAGTGGTGACAAATGAGACATTATTGTGAAGTTTTCACTTATTAGTAAAAGTGCAAAAGTTGCATACTTTCTCCATATTAGACTAACAGTTCACGCGGTGTGGGCCAGCTGTGGGAAAAATCGAAGTGTTTGAGTGGAGAATGGAATACGAGGTCTGTTCAGAAAGTATCGCGGATTTTGAATTTTCGCGTGCACATACATTAAATTTTCGATTATGTTTTGGGCGTTATGTTGGTACTCTTGTCCCTCACTTATGTTGATAAGCTCACTCATTTTGAAAGTTCAGTTAATTGTTGACAGCTATTTTGCTTGGACGTTTCTTGGTTCGTCTTCGTTTTCTGCCTATTCCAAAAAAAGTATGAAAAAGTAAATTAAGTCACCGATTCATTTCGAATGTTGATTGTGGCATATGGTGAAGCTACCTTGGAACAAAGGAACGTCTATCGGTGGTACAAAAGATTCTCATAGGGTCGAGATGTGAATGACGAGGAGCATCAGGAACGCCCGAGCTCGACAACAACAGACGAAAACACTGAAGAAGTGAAGAAAATAGTATTGGTCAAACGTCGAATCACCGTTAGAGAAGTTGCTGAGGAACTAAACATATCGATTGACTCGTGCCATTCGATGTTGACCAATGATATGGGCTTGAGACGGGTCGCCGGAAAATTCGTACCAAAGTTGCTTATTTTCGACCAAAAACACCATCGCATTAACATTGCTAAGGAGCTGTTGAACTCTGTCCGGGACGACCCAGATTTGCTCCAGAGAGTTTATAGCTGGTGATGGACGAATCATGATTTTATGGTTATGACGTGGAAACTAAAGCTCAACCATCCCAATGGATGCTGCCACACGAGCTAAGACCGAAAAAAAAAAAAAAAAAAAACGCGCCAAGTTTGGTCGAATATGAAGAGTTTTCGTACAGTTTTCTTTGACTGCAGGGGTGCGGTGCATCATGAGTTCTTGCCATAGGGTAGAACGGTCTATAAGGAATATTACCTTCAAGTTATGCGCAATTTGCGCGGCGCAATCCGCCAGAAGCGCCAGGATTTGTGAAAGAATAAATATTGACTTTTGCACTTACGCTCCTGCTCACGCATATTTGCTTGGCCAAAAACAACAGACTTATGATGCCGCAGCCACCGTACTCCCCATATCTGGCTCTCTGTGACTTTTTTTTTATTCTCAAAACTGATGAGGAGGCCCGTGAAAAGAGGACGCTACGCCATGATTGAGAAGATAAAGACGGCATCGAAGGAGGAGCTGAACAACCCGCCAACTTCCCCACATTCACCTACTTTGGGCAAGGGATCAGGTGGGAGAATTCAATCAAATACTTGGGAGTCAAGCTGGACAAGGGCCTAACTTTTCGGGAACACATCCGGGAGCAAGCGCATTGGTCGTGTGGTGCCGTGGCATCACTATACTCTGTGCTTAAGTCTGCGATGTCTGTTTCCCTAAAGTTGCGCCTCTTTATGGCTCCGGTCCTCTCTGTCATGCTCTATGCGTGCGAAGTCTGGGGTATGGCCGCGGGCTCAAACCTGGTACTGCTCCAACGTGCTCAGAATAAATGTCTTTGGATTATTTATTCTGTATGCACAAGGTTCCCCGTAAGACTACTTCACGAGGCTTTATCCCTCCGCTATGTGGAGGATGAAATTAGGCGCCGGGCCACCAAATTTTTCGAGAGTTTGCCTCATCATCAGAGCGCCCTAGTCAGATCCCTTGGGGACTATGTACCTCGTGAGCGTCGCTTAAAGCGATACCGGTTACTCCGCATGTCTTGCGGTCATTACCGGTAACCACATGATCCCCATTCCTGCCTAAACTAAATTACAGCTACCCAATATTTAATCTGGAAAACTCAAAATTCGACCTATCTTCTTCTTCCAAGTTTATTAACTAATCCACCAGCGGTGCACGCTGACTGTAGCACCCGGTTCATCATTCCTCGAGGAGCAACAAGCTACCTCCCTTCTCTACACCCACTTAATTTACACCCGTCATCCTACAACATCCACATCCCGCCACTACGTGGTAAAGCTCTTCCCAGAGCAGGTACACGACTTGACCACCCTTCGGGCTGTTCCAAACAGCCTGCCAGCCTGCAATGAATGAATGAATGAATGAATGAATGAATGAATGAATGAATGAGCTGAACAAGATTAACGAAAAAAAAAAGCAACAAAACAATGATTTTTAAAGTACTGGAAAAAACCTGTGCATAATATCTGGTGGGGATTACTTTGACGGAGACAAAATAGATATTCATGAATAAATAAATAGTTTTTGAAGAAACACTAAAATCGCGATTCTTTTTTAACAGACCTCGTATGTCTGCTTGTAGTGTGACCAGTCTTGCAATACAAGAAGGGCCTACATGTGACTTAGAAAGAGTACTAAAGAGTAGGCTTAGTTCTTTGAGTCATTGTTCTCCCTTATTTTAATGAAGCTTATTATATGGAGCTTCTCTCGCTTTGAAAGTATGCCTCGCCACTGGCTACAGTTCGCTGTGATATAATCGACGTTTTGTACTAGAACACTGTCACCCAGGGGCAGTGGATTATTGACCCCGATACATATAAATCAGATTGCTGTGGAGAACGACGACGGTGATACGTTAAATAAACACATTACTTTGATTTCGAGGGCTCGACCGCTCTGTCAAAAGATATCCACGTTATATTTATTGCGATGTGAGTCTAAATCACGGGGCGATTGTGGGTGAGTAGTCTGAACTCGTATTTCATTGCGTAGACGACGCACTGGACTTGTTTGCTTATCTGTACTCTGTCATGCGGCCGTCAGCTGATAAACTCCAACAGTTCACATCCATGTGCCCTTAAAAAACAAATGTTCCACACACTGTTCATAATTCTTTACGTAAAATGTCATGCTGAGGACCAAGTTAAGGTGTTCGGGACGTGTACATTCCGTGTTTTCATTAGCGAAATTTGTCTTCCTCTTGTCTTGCTCTGCACTATCTCTTTAACTCTTCACTTTAAATCTTGTAAACAAACACTACATTGACGTATTTTACTACCTACAGATCCACCAAAACCACTTCCATATCGAGGTTTCGCTTTAAATTCAGGTTTTGAGGTCCTAAGTCACACTACCGAAGTCATTCCACAGCAATTTAAACATAGAACGTATGTAGCGCGTGCGAATCGGATGAATATTTTGACAACCTTCAACAAAAGCCCTATTTGTCACGTAAATATTAAATCTTTTACCTTATATTGAAGCCAGAACATTCTAAATTTGTTAAATGCTAAGTTTTTTTACAAATAATTCTCTGTATACCTCCGTTTTCATTTTTATTCGGAGCCAAAACTAATCTAATCGTCCGCAATTGGAGGATGAATAAGATTGGCATAGAGGACGAATTGGAATGGAAATAAAAACGATGTAACATTCAATTTCAGTATATAATGTAATCATGAGAACAAAATAACATATTTCTACACTTATATATTCATATCTTTATGTATCTCACACACATTTTCTACATATGAATTGCTTCTTTTCCACAGCGCTCACACAGACTTCATGATACCATTCTCAATTTTTCTGGGCTTATTTGAGCATTGTTTCAATCATTTCATTCGTCGTCCGTTATGACTACGTTGGAGGACGTAAATAAATTAAAAAATTTATTATATTTTTTTTTTTGGGGGGGGGGGGGTAATTTACGTCCTTTAAGTTTTAAGTCATGTCGGACGATGAATGGAATGGGTGAAATGATGCTCAAATGGGCCAAGGGTCAATGGAGCTAAGAGTTACCCAACATTCGTCTTTTAGGATAAGGGAAAACTCCGGAAAAGCCGCCTTATCCAGGTAACTGACTCTGACCGAGATTCCAACTCGGGACCTCTTGAACGTGAGGCAGACATGCTACCCTCTACGCTACCAAGGCGGTCATTAATCCGCTTCGCCCTCTGTTGTAGCGATATTTGTCTTTCCCGTTGGAAGCACTGATTAAGTAACTATCATAACAACAAGGAGGATTATGGATGTAAGAAAGTCTGTATTTTCATATTGTAGAAGTTTCTGGAGAATTTTCAATGCACATTCGTTATAAATATAACTTAAACGAACATAAAAATGTAACAAAATAACATAAATGAAGCAATTACATACCGCCTTTCCGGAAAAGAAGCTCGATTTTTCACTTAGACTAAAGAAACACAATCGTATTACACACTCAAATGTCTCAGGTAGTAACTTCTTCGCCCACAAAGGTCGTTCCCTAGGGAACAGATTTTGAAAAAGTAATCCCAATAGCCCTCCGATCCTGATCACCCGCGCTTACTTTACCTCTACTAGCGTTTTACAACAATGATTATATACGTTTTCTAGTCTCTACCGTGCACATAGTGAGAACAGAACGTATTGCATTGTACCAAAGAAGTTGGTATCGAAATTACATCCGAAATACACATGAATCCCACCAGGTGTGATGGACGTTACAGGCGACAGAGACGTGCGGAGGACTCTTGCAAAACCTGGCTCTAACACCCGTCTTACTTGCTGGAGGTGCATAGTGAGGGAAATTAACGAACGACCCAAGCAGTTCTGTGGTCTCCACGACGAGGTACAGCGTACCTGAAACGTAGTTCCAAGATCGTGATTTGAAACCCAGCGGAAGCAATGGAGATGACTTCATCCGTAAAAGGCAGTCCATTATATGTTAAATATAAGGGGAATAAATAGAAAAATAAATACCTGCAAGAGAGAGTAACACACTGTCATAACTTGCATGTAAAGTTTAAAGAGAATCATAAATTACTTCTTTATTTATTTCTAAAACACAGTAAAGCCGTGGTCTGATGTCGTAGCTTTTCTCATGTAACAGCATCTCAAACATATGTAAGAGCCTTCTGAGCAAAATAGAAAAATAAGTCATATTAATAATAATGATGATGATGATGATGATGATGATAATAATAATAATAATAATAATAATAATAATAATAATAATAATAATAATAATAATAATAATAATAATAATAATAATAATAATAATAATAATAATAATAATAATAATAATAATAATAATAATAATAATAATAATAATAATAATAATAATAATAATAATAATAATAATAATAATAATAATAATAATAATAATAATAATAATAATAATAATAATAATAATAATAATAATAATAATAATAATAATAATAATAATAATAATAATAATAATAATAATAATAATAATAATAATAATAATAATAATAATAATAATAATAATAATAATAATAATAATAATAATAATAATAATAATAATAATAATAATAATAATAATAATAATAATAATAATAATAATAATAATAATAATAATAATAATAATAATAATAATAATAATAATAATAATAATAATAATAATAATAATAATAATAATAATAATAATAATAATAATAATAATAATAATAATAATAATAATAATAATAATAATAATAATAATAATAATAATAATAATAATAATAATAATAATAATAATAATAATAATAATAATAATAATAATAATAATAATAATAATAATAATAATAATAATAATAATAATAATAATAATAATAATAATAATAATAATAATAATAATAATAATAATAATAATAATAATAAACCCTCCCGCCTCGGTAGCATGGATGGTAGCATATCTGTCTCACGTTCAAGAGGTTCCAAGTCCGAACCTCGGTCAGGGTGTTATCTGAATAAAGTTTTACCGAGGTTTTCCCTTATCCTGAAAGTTGAATATTGGATAACTTCAAATCTATTACCTTAGTCTCATTTAAGCAAGTTCATTCATCGTCCGATATGACTTAAGATTGGAGGTTTCCCCTTTTCCTGAAAGATATAGGTCTGGTACTCCAAGCTCTCTGTACCCTAGATTCATAATTTCATTCATCGTTCGATAAGACAACTTTAGAGGTTTTCCCTTATCCTGAAGTATGTATGCCTGGTAACTCTAAGCTCTATGTACCCTGGACACATTTGAACATCATTTCGTTCATCATTGAATATATTTGACTCAACATCGGAGGTTTTGTCTCATAATGGAACATGGATATCTGGTAACTTTAAACTCTATGTACCTGGACACAATTGAACATCATTTCGTTGATCGTCGGATATGTCTTAACATTTGAGGTTTTCCCTTATACTGAAACACGGATGTAAGCTCTGTGTACCTGGACTCATTTGAATATCATTTCGTTCAACGTTGGATATATTTGACTCAACATTGGAGGTTTTGTCTTATAATGAAACATGGATATCTGGTAACTTTAAACTCTATGTACCTGAGCACATTTGAGCATCATTTCGTTCATCGTCCGATGTGACTGAACATTGCAGGTTTTTCCTTATACTGAACATGTATGTCTGATAACTTTAAACTCTATGTACCCTGGACACAATTGAACATCATTTTGTTCATCGTCGGATATGGCTTAACATTAGACGTTTTTCCTTATACTGAAACACGGATGTCTGGTAGCCTTAAGCTCTGTGTACCTGGACTTATTTGAACATCATTTCGTTCATTGTCCGATATGACTGAACATAGCAGGTTTTCCCTTATACTGAATAATGCATGTCTGATAACTTAAAGCTCTATGTACCGTGGACTTATTTGAACATAATTTCGTTCATCGTTCGATATTACTTAACGTTGGAGGACGTAAACTAAAAAAAGGCATCAATTAATGAGTGTCCTCAAATAAAAAATGAATTCAAATGTAAACACCTGAAACTTACGAAGGAAACGAAATGAATGTATTGCACCTGTTGGGTAAGTCGTGGATGAGAAATCACTAAAACCCAGGATCAGGGTAAACAAATGTCACATCAAAATGACACAGATTCTAAATGATCACATGGAAATCATTTTCTCTGTCACTTAGTAAATAGCTCCAAAAGCTGTGTTGTTAACTATCAGTAATGGAACACAATTTCATAACCTAATCTAAACAACTAAAACATCACTAGCGCTATGAAAATTACTGATTTAAAAGTGAAAGAGGCTGAACTGTTGTACAACCTGTTTGTTGCAACAAATCATTGAGAGGGAAGTTAAGTATTGGAGCAGCAACCTTAAGGGCTAACGACACAACAGCTGTTTTCTTTCTCCGAGTTATCTGTTTATCTCCCAACTCAAGCTCGCCCACAAATTAATTTCTGAAACGTTAATGTAACTCCTCACTGCCTGAACTAGATATTTATGGCGGGTACATCGGAAATAACTCTTTCGTTTGCAGCTTTTAAAAGGTGTTCCCTGACAAGACAAAATAACGATCCTTTATGTTCCAGTTTATCGGTCTCTTTCTCTCTCTGCCTCCAGATTTGCGTGTTCTGTGACATTAAACTGAAATTTATTGTCTTTGTGTCTAAATGCTATCAAAATTTGCTCACATAACCGTTGTTCTATTACAATTACCTATAGGCGTATTTAAAATTACATGCAAATGATTTTAATGTTTCATAACAAATGCAGCTATATTTTAGAAAACAATAAAATTGATACCATAGTTATCAAAACAGAAAAATAACATATAGAACCTTTTTACACTTCTAGTTACCGAACGGGATGCTCAGCTGAACGAAATTATATTCCAAACAGTCCAAGATCCATAGAGCTTAGAGCTACCTGACATTCATATTTCAGGATAAGGGAAAAACCTCCAAGGATTAAGTTATATAAAACGATGAATGAAGTCATGTTCAGATAAGTCCAGGGTCCATAGAGCTTAGAATTACCTGGCATTTATCTTTCAGGATAAGGGAAAAACCTCCAAGGATTAAGTTATATAAAACGATGAATGAAATCATGTTCAGATAAGTCCAGGGTCGATAGAGCTTAGAATTACTTGGCATTCATCTTTCAGGATAAGAGAAAAACCTCCAAGGATTAAGTTATATAAAACGATGAATGAAATCATGTTCAGATAAGTCCAGGGTCCATAGAGCTTAGAATTACCTGGCATTTATCTTTCAGGATAAGGGAAAAGCCTCCAAGGATTAAGTTATATAAAACGCTGAATGAAATCATGTTTAGATAAGTCCAGGGTCCATAGAGCTTAGAGTTACCTGGCATTCATATTTCAGGAAAAGGGAAAAATCTCTAACGTTACGTCATATCGAACGATGAATGAAATGATGTTCAAATGAGCCTAGGGTCCATAGAGCTTAGATTTACCTAACATTCATCTTTCAGCATGAGGGAGAAACCGCAGAGTATAAGTTACTTCGGCTTGACGAATGAAATTATATTCAAATGAGTCCAGGGTCCGCAGAGCTTAGAGTTACATGACATTCATCTTTCAGGATAAGGGAAAACCTCCAACGTTAAGTCATACCAAAACGATACATTTAATGATATTGAAATGAGTCAAGGGTACATAGAGCTTTGAGTTACCTGACATCCATCTTACAAGACAAGGACAAAATCTCTAACGTTACGTCATATCGAACGATGAATGAAATGAAGTTCAAATTAGCCCAGAGTACAACTAGCTTATAGTTACCAGACATTCATGTTTAAGGATAAGGGAAAAACCTCCACAGATAAGTCATATCGAACGATGAATGAAATGATATCAAGTGAGTCCAGGGTCCAGAGAGCTTAGAGTTACCTGGCATTCATCTTTCAGGATAAGGTAAAATCTTCAAAGAATAAGTCATATCGAGCGATGAATGAAATGATGTTCAAATTAGCCCAGAGTACATATAGCCTTATAGTTAGCAGACATTCATGTTTCAGAATAAGGTAAAAACCTCCAAGGATAAGTCATATCGGACGATGAATGAAATGATGTTTAAATTAGCCCAGAGTACATGTAGCTTAAAGTTACCAGACATTCATCTTTCAGGATAACGGGAAATCCTCCAAAGATAAGTAATATCGAACGATGAATGAAATGATGTCAAGTGAGTCCAGGGTCCATAGAGCTTAAATTACCAGACATTCATCTTTCAGGATAAGAGAAAATCGTCCAAAGATAAGTCATATCGAACGATGAATGAAATGATGACTATTGAGTCCAGGGTCCATAGTGCTTAGAGTTGCCTAACATTCATCTTTCAGGATAAGGGAAAAATCTCTAACGTTACGACATATCGAAAAGACGTTCAAATGAGCTTAGGGTTCATAGAGCTTAGATTTACCTGACATTCATCTTTCAGGATAAGGGAACACCTCCAAAGTTTTCATATCGTAGAGGAATGAAATGATATTTAAATGAGCGCAGGGTACATAGAGCCAGACATTTATCATTTAGGATGAGGGAAATCCTCGGAATAAACTTATCCAGATAACTCACCCTAAACGAGATTCCAACTCGGGACCTCTTGAATGTGAGACAGATACGCTGTCACTTACGCTACATACACACACAGACACACACACACACACACACACACACACACACACACACACACACACACACACACACATGCCCTTTTTCTAAACGTGCTCTACCAGGGACATGTTAGTGTGCTACAAAAAGGCATGTGAGGGTAAAAACATAATATTTTTATGATAGCCGACATCTGTAGGAAAATCTAGAGCCTCACGTTACATATTGGCAAAGTTTCTGCCCGATGACTGCGTTCTCACCAGATTAGTTAATCTTTTATGCTTTATCGTATAAAAAATCTGACAGATATGCACGCCTGTCAAAATCTTCCCTCTTCTTATCAGTCATACCCGCTTCTTAGAGGTTAATGCGCTTAGAATTACATTAATCCGAACATGCATAGCATCCACCGTTGGCGAGACACGTGCTCGGGCTACTACCCTCTCGTGTTCCACCCCTCTCTAAACTGGGAGCCAAAGAAATACGCGTACCTGGGAGAAGATCAAATCTGTGCGTGCGCTTTTTCCATCAGACACGTGTTGCTGCTTTCACCATGCGCTTTCATCGAGAACATGCATTGCTTTCTTCATCCCGTACCATTCACTTTGTATTCATGCTTATTATTCTGACAGTAGTTTAGTTTTAAATTTAGTTTACATCAATCGAGTTAGAGAGTTTAGATTCTAACATTTAAAATTTGTATTTTTGGGGTGTTTGCGGCCCACCAGACCAGAAAGAGCCGGCAAATAACGATAGCGCCAATAAATAACAGACGGATAATGTATCACGGAGATAAAGGACTTGCCGGCACAGATAGGATTTCACGTTTGGAAGGTTCTAGTGATATCTTGATTGGCAGAGAAAATTTGTTTTCTTATTTGTTCCAGAAACCTCTCGAATTTATCAATGAGGTATTTAAGAGAGCAACGACTCGCCAAGAGTCAGTCGTGAGCAGTAGTAAACAGCTGTAGGGTGTTGTAACGAGAGCTGATGTAATCAGAACGCTGTTATTGTCATCGATCTTGGTAGACTGTGTGTATGTGACGTAATGTTGTTACGTGAGAATTGAACACTGTATTTCAACGGAAATAAAGAACTTTTGGAAATATTTGCAACTCGGACTTTTAATTCTACGAACCCATAAAGTCACAATATTGTAACGATCTAACCAAGGATGGTAATGGATAATTAGCACCTGGCCAGATCTACAAGGGTCAAGTTCATTACAATTACCAGAAACTGTAATTTAGACAAACAAAGGTTTACTACAATAATGGAAAGATATATTAGGTGACCTTCATGTCCGGTTACCTGCTCTTACAAACTACGGATATATGTCCCCCCTGGACGACAGTTGCTACCAGAGAGAGAGAGAGAGAGAGAGAGAGAGAGAGAGAGAGAGAGAGAGAGAGAGAGAGAGAGAGAGAGAGAGAGCGAGAGCGAGAAACTAGCCTTCACAAGCTTTACTATCAAGAAGAGGGAGAGGTCACGTGACATGATCACACACATAACTAGTCAAAAGATAATCTAACGTATTATTTAAATTAAACAGTCAGTTGTGACAGAATCATCCTGCCATGCAGCGCCGAGACTCGCGGCGACACTTCTTATCTAAAAGAGACCACCAGATGAGGGATGTAAAATGACATTGAGGGACAGAAAATTCGGGGGTGTAACTGAACTATCCAGAATTGGCCTACAACCAGGGTAAGACCATGGGTAAGGTAGGAGGGCCACGGGAGGTGAACTCAGACCTCCCGAGTGAGGGCCACAGACCAAACCTACTCACTGAATCCACATGGTTGAGAACTGCCATTCCAAATGACATGCGAAAACACAACGCCATGTTCCCAACTGGCAGGTACCGGAGAGTTACAGGATGTCGATGGGTGCAATCCGGACAAAACTGAAGAGAGCAGGCTTGTCTTTTTAATTCTGTTTTTATGGGGATACTCCATCCAAGAGTGATGTTGCTCCTTGTGGAGCAGCTGCCGATATCGTAATGTCCAACTTCCATTACAACATTATCTTTCCAAACCACCAGAAGGTATCGGATGCTTCGACAGCTAGGGCGGGTCACACCAAACCCGTATCTCTAACGAAAAAATATATATATACAGCACTCAGGACTTCTGTTGTTGGAAAGTAACATCTGGAGATGCCCAAAAGAGGCATCAAACTTCTGAATCTACAGCTTTAACACAAAAATGGACCTGCTGTGCGATATTGGCTTTGGCGATGAAGGCGTTTACAGTTCCATTTCTACTCACTCTATCACATATCTAATACGCAGAGAAAAAGTTTCACTGGAAATATATGCTTTAATTAGAGTAATTTAAAAAATATGAAACCGTATGTGCAAATATTGTGACTCTGTGGGTTCCTGGAATTAAAAGTCTAATTTGCCGAAATTCTAAATTTTCTTTATTTGTGTAGAAATACACTCCGTAGCAGCAAAATTAGATCACATATCACAACACAATCTTCCAAGGTCGATGACAATAATAACAGCGTTCAGTTTACAACAACACTCTCAGCTGTTCTCTGCTTACCTCTCGCGACTCACTCACTCTTGTTACATGTCTTACAACTCTTGTTTCACAACTTGCAACTCCTGCAGACGTGTCACAATCTCTTAAATACCTGGCTGATAATTTATAGGCGATTCGAAAATAAACCAGAACCCGAACAATCTCTATCGGTCCAGAAATTTCCATTTGTCTCAGTTTATTTGTTTCGGCAGACCTTTATCTGCGTTATGTTTATCTGCTTGCCGGTTCTTGGTTTTCACACTGCCCACCTGTCAGTTCCTTTTGTGTAAACAAGTCGCGCGATCGTAGATACGGGTTCGCGACAGTATGATTTGCATTTGTGAACACTAAATCAAAATGAAATGGATAAAAGCCAGGGATGGGCTGATACCAGATTTTCTCAATACCCGATTCTCGATACGATATTTTCCACGATATCCGATACTTCGATACTCGATACCCTTATTTCTAATTCTAGTTTCAATACAAAATAGAATTTTGAGAGAACTGTGTAGTGCCAATAAAATTAAATTGGTGCACACATTTAATGAAATAAAACTTAAAACCATCAGTGTTCTTATTTTTAAACTCTACGCTAGACAATTGATGGAAATTAATAATTTCCTCACACATTTATTCACTAATGGAGAATTTAATGTCATGCCGGCAAATTGGCCATGGTAGCTCAATGAGTTAGAGCGACTGGACCCCGGCTATGGCATTGAATTTTTCATGTTGACTCTATCTACATTAGACATTTAAAAGAAAACAGTCCACTTTTATAAGTTTAGGTTAAATATTACTAGCATTTTCACTCGTTCGGGGTCAAGTGTACTTCTCTTTCAGTCATATATGAGTCCTCATGTACTAAATAGTCTTTCAGAGAAAACTTTTGCAGGTGAAATACACAAATATTTAGCGGCTATTTTAGCTCTGGAAATGTTGAATTTGTTTTCCAGTAATCCAGTACAGTAGAAAGTGGAGGTGACAAATCGTCCTTGAGATATACAGTGATTTCTTGTTGAGAACTGGTAACTGTCAGTGAATCTGACACAGAATTATTTTCTTACATAATGTTACTGCACAGGTACCATATTTAAGGCAATTTCTGTAACTTTGCAATGTTCTACTAGCGGCAATACTATTTTGTGATTTAAAAATAAAATAAAAACTGCAGAATCACCACCGAAGTATCCAAAAAATACCTAGCGAATTTTCTAAAATATCTTTCAATGTTCGATATCGTGAGTATCGAGGTGTAGCCAGTATGGACGACCCATCTCTGGTAAATAGCAGCTTTTTATATTTAAATCTTCCAAACAAGAGAGAATGCTTTCATTCTAAAATATATCTCCCATTCCAAGCTATCCTAAATATAGGTCACTTTCGAAAAGTTTCGTGACAAATGAAATACGAGGCGTGTCCGTAAAATAAGCTCTCCAAGACGCTGGAGCCGTGAGAAACGCTATTACACGAGATCCGGCAACACTGGCGTGTAGCTTGCTTTCA